>ML789227.1:328554-353789 GCA_009831015.1 Picea engelmannii | reverse complement strand
TTAATGAGGTATGGCACGCTGGCATATCTTCAAAACAAGTTGAAAACAAACTGTAGCGATCTCATCCACAAAATCTGGCTGCAGAGCTTTCAACAGCGCGACCGTTTGAAACTTTCACGGGTTAGCTGTTGAAAGCTACCGCTCTCAACAGCTAACGGGTAGCGGAAAAGTAGCCTGGTGCTGTTGAAAGCGGACAAATTTTCAAAATCGAATTTCTTGGTCATAAAAAATCCATTTTTCATATATGAATAGTCGATCGACATCTAGAGAATCTCATCTTTCCAATGGTGTTGTTAGATTTTAATTTGGAGCTCAGGAAAGGATCGAAAAGTTCCATGCAAGTACCATTGATAGCCATGCTATCCACCATAAAACCTGACCAAAGTGACGGTGCTATTTTGGGAGTTAACAGCTGCAACCTTGTCGACCTGCTTCTGTTTGATAGAAGGTGATTGGGGCAAGGCTGTAGTGGTTGTAGTGTCCTTTTGTTCTCCTTTTGAACAGATTGTGAAGAAGCTGAATTTTGTAGTATGAGATACTACCTTGTGACACTTTTTAGGTGGAATAGTAGTCAGAACTACCTCTGGTATTCTGTAGAGATGACCCCCCAAAGTGACAATGACACTACGGGGTCGAGACTCATAAACATCATGGCATATCCACATATATGGTTGGCCCAAGAGCACATCACAGACATCGAGTGGGGCAACATCACATAATACCTCATCCTTGAAGGGTTGGATGCCGTATGATAATCGACACTGTTGGATGACACGAAGATCTCGTCCTTGGTGAAGCCACCCGATGTTGTATGGTTGCGTGTGTGGTGTTGTCGACAATCCCAACTGTTTGACGACCTCTGCTGAGATGGGGTTCTTTTGGCTTCCGCTATCAACAATAAAATGCAGCGGGGTCCCCCTCACCCACATCTGTGAATGAAAAAGGCACTCCCCCTCTTTAGGATCTGTTGGTTCTTCTGGTTGAATTGTCGTGGTCACGACAATAGAAGTGGGGTCTGCGTCGATGATCTGTCTTTTACCATTATTTTCATAATCAGATTTTGAATCAAGGTTTGGCTCCTTGTCTTTGATCTCGACCACCAATGACTGTTTTGAGCGACATTCGTTGGTGTTGTGCCAGGGGATTTTGTGGAAATCACACCATTTTCCGATTTCCTTCTTTGTCTTCCCGTGACCCTTCTTTTCCCGTGTCTTGGACTAGTTTTCAGGAGACTGTTTGTTAGGGTTTTCTTGTTCATACTTTGGTTGTTGCGGATTTGCAAACCCGAATTCCCATTTGTTCTGGTGCTTAAATTTCTGCTCGATTTTAACAGCATATCGATAAGCAGCACCGAGTGAAGAGATGTCCAGAAAATCCATTTTAGTCTGGATGTATCTGTGTAGAGCCCCATGGTATTTCAGAACCAAATGTCGCTCTGAGTCTTTGATACCCATCTTGGTGTGCAAGGTATGGAAGGTATTGGTGAACTTCAAAACTGCTTGGCCCATCTCTTGCCGCAATGTGGTCCATCTCATGTACTGGTCCTCATAGTTGCCAACAGGGTAATACTGTTCCTTTACCGCATCCACAAAAAAATCCCAAGTGGGATCGACCCCATATATTCCAGACTCCTCTGTGGAACTTTTCTCCCAGTAAGTTTCCCACCAATGTTTGACATGAGGGAGATCTTTAAGGAGTGTGAAGGTGATCTTTTCTTTGTCGGAAAAGTTGTGAACAGAGAAATAACCTTCTAGTAGAGTTAACCATTTTTCTAGGGCTTCTGCATCTATCTGTCCTTCAAATACAGGAATATCAAAATTAACTTGTACCTTGAAAGGCGAGGTGCCTCCAAAGTGGTCGCTTGATGAAGATGCGCCTTATGCTATCGGCAGGCGTTTAAGGATGTGGGAAAAATTCTCCATCATTTCATCCCTCTATGGCGTGAGAGCTTGCTCAAGCAACAGATTGATAGGATCGTTTGCTCCGTCGTTTTTCTTTTCTTCCACCGTTGAGGGTTTCTTGGGTGTGAAAGAGCGATTTTCTTCAAGAGAGACAAGCTCGAGACCCAACTTGCTATACTCGAACCTCATCGGGGACATGCACTGAAAAACGATCAGGAGCAACCTGCTCTGAAACCACTGATCCAGATTATTTTTGGCACAAAATGAGATCGGAGATATAATAAAGAAATGCACAGAGATATCGTAGATATTCAATAATATAACAGAAATGTATTAGAGATGCAACCATAAACACAGATATATATTAATACACGATTTCTATTAATGAAAGAAATGTACAGAGACTATAAAAATACAAAGGGAAAGACTCGCTAGAATGGTGACAACTTATCTCTGAGAAGAGATGTGATGGCTACTCACATTCGCAAGAAGATGATTACAATGAGGCTCCGAAGACCTTTTTACAATAAGCAGGAATGCCAAAAACCCTAGACATCTAAAAACTTAACCCTAAGAGATGAAGCGCCAAAAGTCATGTGGGCCCTGTTTGGGTAAGTGAGTACATCAACTTCCCGGGGTCGTAACTTTTGCATACGATCTCCATTTTAGGTGTGTGATAGCTCGTTGGAAAGGTATCATCGAGGAGGTTCATTTTGGGGGATCAATCATGCCTTTGGCTATCATTGAGAACCTCGATCTCGAAAAACCTTCATTTGGTCCCTCAAAATGGCCTCGGAAGTTAAAACCTACAAAAAATAGTAAATTGCCAAAATCGCCAGAAAATTGTTTTGAGCCATTTGGAAAAGGTGGGTGGCCACCAATATCCACCTGGATCATTAAAATTAAAAGAAAGCACCGGGGTTGTCTAAAAATGATTGGGGCACCGGTGCTCTTATAAGTAATAATGCACTAGTTCCTTAATAAGAAGAAGGCACTAGGCGAATCTATGATACCATCATCGGTGCGTTAAAAAACAAACCCTACCGATGCATGATATTCAGAACGCACCGGGGTGGAAGTGCGATACAGAAGCATCGGTTCATTTATTAATTAAACGCACCAATAAAGGTTTTTTATTATTATAATTGTTGGTTAAAATAATATTAAGATCGGTGCTAGTTCCTTGTATATCAGCACCGGTGCGAATTTAATTACGGCACCGATGCATTGTATCTTGAAACACATAGGTTGTCATTTTCTCTTTTTAGAAACACCGACCTATGACAGTGCACAATTATTGTTATTTTTTAATTTCATTGTTCATAAAAAAAATTGACATATATCTTATAATAGTATTCATATAAATTAAATTTTGATTAGTGCATTTGGATATGATGTTTGGATTAATTTGTTATATCATCATATTTCACATCTCTTCGTTATAATATTTAATCATCCATATATTTAATCAGCAGCGATGTAACATTTCACAGCAACATTGGACAACACGATAGAATAAAATAAAACGTATTTTATTATATGTAAGGCCTTCCTATTTCAGGGCCTCAATAATAAATAAATATCTATTTTGTTGTTTCCTACTGAAATAATTTACAATTTAATTTACTGGTTTCTTTCATGGTTTTTCTTTGGTTTTTATTTGTACCAGGACTAAACTGATAAACAACATAATCACAACAACAACATAAATACATACCTCAACATAATCACAACAACAACATAATAAAATACATACCTCAACATAATCACAACAACAACATAATAAAATACATACCTCTACCTGTAGGTTGGTTGATTTAGTTCCTAGTTCTCTTGTTCTTGAGCTTGCCCAAACTGCCCAACTGAATATTAACCTCCCAACCAACTAGGAACAACCTCTCCGTCTCCCTAGCTCTAGGAATCCTTGCGGTTTCCTGGCCCCCGAGCCCAAAGTTCCCAGCAACAACAGTGCCCTGTGAGAGTTTCCAAAATGATTTGTTTTCCCAATTTTCCTCCTCCTCCTCCTCCTTCACCTCTTGCAGAAATTTCCTCCTCTCCTCTCTTGCTTATCCTCCCTTCTCATTCAATTACCCAACTACCTTATCCCCCTCATTAATTCCCCAACAACCTTATCCCTTCATTAATTAATTCACCTACCTTTCAATAATAAAATAATAAAAAGACTCATTTAATTTATTTTAATAATTAATTAAATTTAAATTAAAAACTATGATAAACAATTAATCAAATTGGGTTGTTACATACACCCATCCTTCAGGAAACTTTGTCCTGAAGTTAGAGTAATTTACAATACAAGGGTAACGACACATGATTCACACATCCATATCAAATAAGCAACATCGTCAATTTAAAACACTTACACATATTAGTGTACATGTGCAAGGCATGCATGTGTAACTAGCACATACATGACTCGCACATGTACTAATGAAAATAATTATCACACCTAAAGTAATTCTTGTATGCGTCCAATCCAATCAACAAGACCATTCATTTCATAAAATATAGTAAACCTTTAAAAATGTTCGTGAAATCCCTTAATTACAATAATTTAGCACAAGCAACATTCACTTAGATAATTGTAGTTCAGTTAAGTAAATATAAACATACCTATATACATATTTTTCAAAATGAGGAAATCAAGAAATTCTACCATAATGTGAAATCCCCACACACTCTCAACTACTTCTAGTCATCCTTCCTCTCTAACCTACTTCCATCTTCCATCCCTATCTTTCCTCTGTTGGACTATCTTGGAGTGTCAACTATATTGACCTAACTCCAGATAGAACCCGTAAGCAAAAGTGTCAACTCTCTTGACCAAGCTTCCCCAATAGGCATCTGACAGTCATCATCACACGTCTAGGGGAGTGTGAGCTAACATCATCCTCCCATGACTCCAAGTTTCAAAGGATACATGGTGGGAAATGCCTCCACCCCTTCTAATAGAAATAGGGTCAACACCCTACCATGGACCATACAATGGCACTGTGTTGCTGGAAATTTTGTCATCGTATATTCAGTTTTAGCCAGTCTCTCCACCTGAAAAACCTGCACTTGTCCATATATCATAGAAATGCATTTGAACCAATATAATTTCACATACAAAAATTCATACCATATTGTTTCTCGGTTGATGTTCATGACATCAACCTTTTATCATCATTATCCTTTAGCTATTTCACAGCCTATTAATCTGCAAATTGGTCTATAACACAAACCCATACATATCCATGCATTATCATCATGTAATTGCATTTAATCATAATCTCAATTCGGTATCCACGTACCCATAACTTTAAATGTCAAAATTTTCAAGTTAGAATTAGATTGCATAATATCCATCATAATTCAAAAAACGTTAAACATTCATAGAATTGACATTCACATAGGTTCATATGTCTTAAAAGTTAAAGTATATCATTAATAGTTTTACAGTGAATAGAAAATAAAGATGATCACGCCTTAAGTAATTCTAGTTGTCTAAGTCAAAAGGTGGCATTACACACACCCAACCTTCAGGAAAAAACATATTTTCGAGGTCGTCAAAAGTGAGGGATGATCTCGTCATAAAGTCTATGCATCCTTTAGTAGTCCTCCAATGTGTACAAACTCCAACTTTGTTACTACTTTTGATTTAGTTATTGTTAAGACTATCTTCTCTTATAGATTTATTCTTCTCAAGCTCCATGTAGGATTCCCATTTTTGAAGTACAACATGTTGTTTGACTACCAATTAAAACCTTAGCTTGTTATCGGTTTACTTGTTAAGTGATTCTTATACTGAGATCTATATAAATTTCATTAAGCCATGCATAATCCCACTTGGAGTATCTTGATAATTATAACCAATTATAATCAACTTGATTATCACTCTAGCTTGAGTGATGCAATACATACGCCATTATAAAAGTTTCCCATGTTTAAGAACATTGACTAAGATATGGTTAATTAATTTCTATACGAAGCAGTCCTTTCATTTGTTCTCTACTCATTATTATTAATTAGTGACCTTCTTGTTAACTTATAAATATTAGATCTTGATGTGGTACTGTTGAGCATGTGATTCTCTTCATCAGAATCAAAGTATATTATGTTCTCTATCTAAAAGAGTATTACAAGGCACATACATGCTTTGAAGGGCACCTAGTCTACCATGTTTTAATTAGCATCTCCATATCAAGAATAAATTTCACATTAGGGTCCATTCCACACTCTACAATTACTTTTCTTAAGGACTTCTTTGCTCACAATTTTTCTTCATACGTCTCAACTTTATATCATTTGTACCTCCATGATACTTACCAACTCTAACCTCTAGTCCTTTCTAGTTACATCACTAGTACTTTCCAAGATCTTTCCTTTGTCATGAAATAAAGTTAGCAGTGGGATGAACATTCATCGTTTATTAATAAACTTATAAATTAATTTCCTTTAACTAACATGCAATTTTTCCTTTAATAGAACATTACAATGCTACGTTGAATATGTATTTCTTCTTGCAAAATTTGAGTTTAACTACAATGTCACCTTCACCCAAAATGATAGTACATAATAATTCCTTTAGTCATTTGCACCCATTGTCATCATCCCTTAGCAATAAACTCAATTTGAGTTAACACATCAACGCGTAATTGAACATAATGTGGGTCAATATCACGCCAATCGTTAGCAATTCGTCTAAATACCATATCACAAACCATGATGTAACACAACATATCATCACAATATTTCCATTATCAATATGAACTCAAGTTCCCCTTAAGGTATTCCTTAGGCTCCTAAGGTCAAATCTCCAGTATCACCATTTTTTTTTTCTAGATATCAACTCAGACCTCTATCATTTTAATATATCCTTATCCTTTATACTTACCCTATAGTATGTACCCTCTTCTACTCCAACTTCTTAATTAATTACTTATTACTTATCTACTTATATTATTTTACTCTCTCTCCCTTTTTTTTATACTCTTAATACTCTATTTATTTTATTTTATTATTATTTCCATATTAATTTATTTCTAGTTTTATAATTGTTTCTATATTGCCTCTCTCATTGTTATTTGTGAGTACCTTCCTGTAGTAACATATTTTTTTTCAATTCATGATGTAAATGTTTTATTTCCACTATATCTCGATTCTTTGGTGTTACTTCACTTATTTCATAACTTAATTAAGCTTATAGTCAATATACTACATCTATATTTATGTTAAATTTGACTCTTTCTGCTTCTGCCATCATTGAAAATCTTGTTATCCACAACTTTTGTTCTTATATTCACCTTATATCTATACAAATTTCTCTATAATACTTATATAATTGCATCCTCCCATCAATATTATAATTCTACCTCTAACTTCCCTACACCCTATCATTCAAACATATACTCTACAATGACTTCACTCACATCCTTTATTTTACTTACTCCATCACTTGCTTGTTTACCTTCCATTTTATTTACTCCTAAGTTCACTTGTAAACCTATCTACTTTATCATACCTATTGTTGTGAATTTTCAACTTTCCTACATCGTCCTTAATTCCATATATAATACTATCCTTCTATCTTCTTCTCCTCCTCTTATGTTATACATATCTTGCATCCTAATTCCTCCTATTAGTGCATAACCACTACTTATACCTTCCACCTACTTCTCCTATATACCATGTTCCATAATGACATTGCCTTTTATTGTGTGTTTATTACCTACCTCTCTTACTATTATTATTCTAATGTACAACTTACGATGTAAATACTTTAGATTTTGTTGTAAGTACCATTGCCAATCTCTTATAATTCCACTAATTCTACTTATGTCACTCTTGCCATTCTCCTTCTCTGTTTGATCATAAATTTATTTACCTTAATTATATATAACATCTACTTATATATACACCTTATGTATGTATACATATATAATCAATATTCACAAATTATACATTACACTTATATCATATATATCATTATAATAACTACCATATATTACAACACTCATCTATACCACATACAATATATACTTCATATATATACATTATATTACACTATATATATATATATATATATATATATTTACATTATACCAAATTATATAATATTATATAATTTAGTTTTTACACAATTTAAATGATTTAAATTTAAATAGTTTAATAATTTATACATGATAAAAAGAAAAAAATACAAAGAAACCCTGCTCAAACCCTACCCTCTTCTCACTCGCCCTCAATGTCACTCATCCACTGCCATTTCCCCCTCTACAAATGTTAGTCAAAGGGTTTATTTCTCTGTGCCAGAAGAGGGTCTTACTGGTTCATTTGGGAGGGCATGGTCGCCATGGGTGGGCGACCCAACAAGCCGACGATGCATAGCACATGGACCTGCGCCCTGTGGGCTCTTCTCCTCGTGGTCTAGTGCTTGGTTACTTCATCGTCGAGCTTTGATGTGTTGTGACTTGTAAGCTTATAGGTGCTCCCTTGATCGAATCCCCATCCTGGTTCTGCTACCATGGGGTTAGACATGGCGAAAA
Source organism: Picea engelmannii (assembly GCA_009831015.1). Classification (NCBI taxonomy): domain Eukaryota; kingdom Viridiplantae; phylum Streptophyta; class Pinopsida; order Pinales; family Pinaceae; genus Picea; species Picea engelmannii. The sequence continues at coordinate 345,343 of ML789227.1, read as the reverse complement.
ACCTCCAGGTGAGCTCTGTCACACAGCTCAAGTTCCAAGAGAATCTCATGAAGAAGCCAAGTAGGGAGGATTTGTGTCCCTGGGATCAAGTCCTCTGGTTTTTCAAGGAGTAAAACATAAGGGTTATAGAATTCTGACCCCCATTCAGTGCAAGACGATGCCCTTTATTATGGTTGGACTGGATGTCATGGCCATGGCTCAGATAGGGTCTATTAAAACGATGATTTTTCTCGTTCCCAGGCTCGAGAAATTAAGAGAGCATTCTGCAAGCGGTGGGGTTAGGGCTCTGATTCTGTCGCCAATCAGGGAGCTCACGCTTCAGACATTTAAGTTTTCCAAGGAGCTTGGTCGCTACACAACAATTTCTCAACTTTATTCACACACACTGGCAGCATGGGTTCGATGGATATACCAATGCGAACAGATGGAGGGATTTGAGATTTTTAGGGCGCTCTATTGAGCATATTGATAGAAAAATCCTCTATAAATCCATTTGATCGAAATCCCTTCGAGCTTCTTATTCTTAAAAGGGTGATTGGTATGTAAAACTCCTGCGGAATCTATAGAGGGGAACGTAGAAAATAACAAGACGAGGTTTCTAGATTGGGGTCCCTTAACTAGCCCAACAACGCTTATTGCATCTATGATGGCCGAGGAATTTGGTTCTCGATCCTTTTCTTAGCTTCTCATAGGTCCATAGATCGAAACCCCTCAAGCTCAAGAGAAAAACCTGAAACCCTCATCGCCCACAGGATTTAATGGTAGCAGTAGCACCACCAGGAGCGGTAAGGAGAATGATCCTTTTAATGTTTCTAGCGGTTTTTCTCCCGGATCTATGCCGACGAGTGGTTTTGCGCAGGTCCATAACCCACCTCCAAGGACTGGTGGGGGCAGTTTTGCAGAGAGATTGGTTGCTCGAGGGGGATTCAATGCACCCATATTGAATACATCCTAGTTTAAGTGCTTGTTGTTTTTTTCTTCACCTGGTGGGGTGAGATCTCCTTATTTGACCACCCCCCCTGGTCTTAGCCCTACTATCTTGTTGTATTCCCTTGTTCTACTCTCCAATTCTCAAGCAGAGAAGTTTCCAACAACAGGTTCAGACGGAGTCTCAGACTTGGGCTCAATTTGATTCTCATATGCATGGTTGGTCCCATTCCCAAGGACATGCTCAACTTACACCCAAATTCAAACTTAGGTCCATGCTCAGTCTCATACTCAAGCTCAAGTCCATACTTAGTATCATACTTAGGTGGTTCTGTGTGAACAATTTAGTAGGATTTTTGCAGGGTTTTGTTGAGGTCTGTGAGGGCTTGGATTTATGCCAACTCTTCTCAAGCGTGCCAGTGATGAAGACTACTATCTTGGACGCTAGAGGGGTTCTAATAAAGTGGATTTTAATGTTTTCCTACCTGCTGCACCTTGTATGGGGTAGTATTTTCTCGTAAAAAGTATCGAGTGGATGCCTTTCAATCACTGGGTGAGCCAAACCTTAAGAGAGTCTCAAAGGATCTTTTCAACATTCTTCCAGATGAATGCCTTTTTGAGTTTTTTAGACGCCTTCTGGGCCCTCGAGACCGTAGTATATGTGCTGGTGTCTCGAAATGTTGGATTACACTTCAGAGCAACATGCATACGAGTGAATTTAAAAATACATCCAAACCCTTCTCAAAAGATTTTGGAGAAAGTCCCCATGGCCATTCAAATAACACAACACAACTTACAAAAGTACAGATCTAGGCCAGGATAGTTATGAAGAACTTTGTGACTAATACTTTAGTGAAGCTGCAGGTGAATATGAAAATGTGATGGATATTGATGATGGGAGAAAAAAGATTGCTGGAAGAGGGATGTCTAAGAAGAAGCCACGTTGGGCTACTAGGGATCTCACTAGATGCTTAGAAGGGAAGAAAGCCACTGATAATAGGATTTCTGTAATTGTTGTCTACATAGGTGTGCATGGAGGCTTGGGAAAACTTCTAATTTGTGGTTCTATCTCTTATCGAGGAATTACGAATATAGGCCTCTGTACTATTGGCATTGGTTGCCCAGCTTTGAGAGTTTTGAGTCTTTGGAACTGCCCATTAGTTGGTGATTCAGGGCTGGCTGCAATAGTAAAAGGGTTGTAAGTTATTGGAGAAACTTGATTTGTGCAAGTTCCCATGGATTGGAGACAAAGGTTTGGAATCTATTTATGTAAATTGTCCAAACTTATTTACCCTTAATCTAGAATCATGTTCCTAGGTGGGAAATAAGTCCCTAAAAGAAATTGGACATAACTGTAACAACCCAATTCAGAATGCATATGAAAAGATATTGCTCTTAGAGGTATGACAAACTGTAAGGGAGTTGAAATGTATGGATTAGGAAACTGGGCAGAGGTTCTAGACCATGTTGGCACAAAGACAAAATATTGTTGTGGGTGGTCAAGCCCAGCTTTCAGTTTTGAAATTGGGCTTTGATAATATATGTAAGGCCTTCCTATTTCACAACCTCAATAATAAATAAATATCTATTTTGTTGTTTCCTATTGAAATAATCTGCAATTTGATTTATTGGTTTCTTTCATGGTTTTTCTTTGGTTTTTCTTTATACCAGGAGTAAATTGATAAACAACATAATCACAACAACAACATAATGAAATACATACCTCAACATAATCACAACAACAACATAATAAAATACATACCTCAACATAATCACAACAACAACATAATAAAATACATACCTCTACCTGCAGATTGGTTGATTTAGTCCTTGGTTCTCTTGTTCTTGAGCTTGCCCAAACTGCCCAACTGAATATTAACCTCCCAACCAACTAGGAATAGCCTCTCCGACTCCCTAGCTCCAGGAATCCTTGTGGTTTCTTGGTCCCTGAGCCCAAAGTTCCCAACAACAACAGTTCCCTATGAGAGTTTCCAAAATGATATGTTCTCCCAATTTTTCTCCCCCTCCTTCACCTCTTGCAGAAATTTCAATACAAAATGAGACCCTTCTCCAAGTCCTCTCCTCTCTTCCTTATCCTCCCTTCTCATTCAATTCCCCAACTACCTTATCCCCCTCATTAATTCCCCAACAACCTTATCCCTTCATTAATTACTTCACCTACCTTTCAATAATAAAATAATAAAAAAGACTCATTTAATTTATTTTAATAATTAATTAAATTTAAATTAAAAACTATGATAAACAATTAATCAACTTGGGTTGTTACATTATATATGAATAATAGTCTCTTTGTCACACAAAATTGGTCGACACTTATTGGCAACCCCTTGTCTTTCAATTAGGACACTATGTCCATTACATTAAACAAAATGTCTGATTTTCACAAACAATTATTTTAAAAAATACAACAGCTTGCATTGATATCCAAATATATTGATCATCATTCTTTGTTGGAACTGTTGTCAGTGCTCGAGCTCCTTCCATGACTTGGGTTATTTATTCGAATGTTTTGTTGATTGTCTCGATTGTTTTTCTCTTCTTCAAATGATTACATCTACAAAAATAAAAATAAAGTGTAATGAATGTATCTACATTAGTGAGAATAATGCAATTTGAAATAAATAATACACATGAATGTAAATTGAAAAATGACATACCATAGCAAGAATTGAGTCCTGAATGATACACATTTTTTCAAAATCAAATCTCATGCCTTTTGTCAACAACTCTCATGTTGGCACATTTCCATACTTCGTTTCTTGCAAGTTTGATACCCCATAATAAATCATAGATTTAATATTAAAGTTTTTTTTTGTTCTATTAATTATAAAATGAGAGAAGTAAAACAACATAAGATACTTACAAATTCCACAATTAACTTTTTATATGCTAATATATACTCACAACCCTTAATTAACCCAATGTTAATCAATTCTCGTGATGGCTCTTCTTTGTATGTTAACACCTATTTGAAGACATTCAATGATGGTTGTTGTAAAACAAATTAAAATATACAAAAATGAAATCTTAAGTTAATGTTATAAGGAAATAACAATTACTCACAAACTTTGTTATTAACCATTTTCTTCCTTGTTGTCATGTTTTATGTGTTGAATGGGTTCCATTTTGTTTTTGTTTTTCTGCAAGAAAATACTTGAAAATTAATATTTAATGCTAAATTATTTATTTATATGTACCTAATTGAAAATTTCAATGATCTCATACATTTGAAGCACGTTGTTGTTGAGTTGGCTCCTCTTGCGATGCAATTATGTCCATTTCTTTTACCATCTCCTTGTAATTTTTTTTCGACATTCCTACTGACATATTTTGAATATCAGCTCATTGATCCTTTGGGATTTTCATAATCTTCCTAGAAAAAGTAACATGAAAAAAACTATTTTTATATTGATATATGAAAACTAAATATAACAAAATTGATATTAATAAACAAATGGTTTGTATTAATTTATACATATTCTAGAAAAGCATAACATATTACATGTAATGCAATATGTTATAACACATGCTATATGTAATGCAATATGTTATAACACATGTTATATATAATACATATAACATATGTGTTATGTAATACATATAACAAACGTGTTATCTAATACATATAACATATGTTATATGTTTTTTTAGGAATATTACTTTTTGAATGATTCTTTTTTGTTGTTGTATGTTTTTGCTATTGCAAGTCTGGCAAGTCGCATTAACCATTGCTCTGGAAATGCTTCATGTAGTTTAGATAGAACCTAGTTCTTGGAATCATTGGATTGATTTTTATATTGTAAGTGGAAAGTACATCTATACGTTCGTTCCATTATATCCCTCATAGTTTTGTAAAAGTTTTCTCCCCTTTCACTAACCCCCAACGCCACTCCAGACGAGCTAAGGACCAATTCATCATCATTTACATCTTCTATAATTTTTATTTTCTTAGAATGAGATTTTGTTCCTTTGTTGTTGGTCCTTGTAGAACATTAAACATATGTGAATTAATAGATTGTTTGAAACATGGTATCTAATATTTTTAAATATATTATTAATGAAAATTCAAAAAAGAACTCATATTGAATAGAATTTTTTCATTCGCCCGATTCTTCCTTTTGCAATTTTTCCATCAAGCTTTTACGCTCTTCTGCACTTAGATCACAAAGAATCTTATCGAGCTTCCTCATTTTATGGTTCTACAGGACACACACTAATCAATACATATTAGTTAAGCTTACATATAGTTTAAACATATTAATTTTGTATAGAATTTACAAAGAACTTGTCTTTTTAACATATTAGTTTTGTATAGAATTTACAAAGAACTTGTCTTTTTTGCCTTTTTGGATGTGTTATCATTATGTCGATCAGAATTTTTGTTACTTGAACTATTCTCACATATTTTTTTATCAATATATATCCTGTATCATTCAATACACAAGCTATTAAATATATTCTATAAATAAATCACATAATTTTCTGCAAAAAAAACGTTTCTGGTGCGCTTTCATAATACAAAAGCATTAGTGTGTTCCATATATAAAACACACAGATATCAAAAATAGATTTTTTTAAAACTATAAATTACAACGATGTGATATGTATTGTTACCAACACCGATCCAATAAAAAAAAAAAAATACCATGGACAAATAAAATTACACGTTGTATAGTACTGGAAAGAAGCCTACCAAGGCTAGACATGAAAGACAACACCATGTATATTCCTTTATGAATATAACAATTTTTTATTTTTTTTAAAACTATAGATCGATGAACAATTTTTTCTAATTATGTTGCAGCATTACCGATGTGTTTTATTCTAAAGTGCATTGGTGCGTTAGATTTAATTAGGCGCACCGATAACCCGAAACATTTTTTTAAGAAAACGTGACAGGGCTGAGAGGGTTTGGATCCGATGCATAACATGTCAAATGCCTTTTATATGGAAACATAAACCCATTAAATCTAAAATGCTTAAAATGAAAAGTTGTAATTATGAAGTGATAGAGGGAGTTAAACCCTAAGGTGAAATTTTACAGTCACACAAGCAAGAAGAAGCAAGGGTTTAAAGTATGTATGATTTTTATTTATTTATTTATTTTATTTATTTTTTTCTGAATTTTAATTAAATCTAAATAGAGATACAAATTGTAAAAAAAAAATGTTATTAAAATCAACGGTAAAATTTAAAATTTTTACTATGCAGGGTTTTGAGTGAATCACAAAACCCTTCAAATTCTGATTTTCTAAATAATTTTGTTGCTCCAAAAGGGTTTTGAATTAATCACCATACCCTTCAAATTCTGATCTTCTGAATAAGTCTCATGTTCCAAAGTATTGATCGCCTGCTCCACAATGTTCCCTTATATGTCTCTCTTGCAAATCTCTCCCTTGTAAATTTTGAAAAAATAATAAAATAGTGAATAACTTAATACCTAGGGAAGATTTTATGAAAAGGGTTTTAAATGAATCACCATAACCTTCAAATTCTGATCTCCTAAATAATCATGTTGTTCCAAAGTATTACGCTACTCCACAGTGCTCTTCGGTACAACTCTCATGCAAATCTCTCCACTGTAAATTTTGGTAAAATAATGAAACAATGAATAGCTTTTTACTATTTAAATGAATTTATGAAATTAGATTTTAAATTCCCGCTCATTTTTCAATTGTAAAAAAACAAAGTCGTGTTTTTTTTAAAAGTTTTTTCGAAACCCCGGTGTGTATATTAATATAACACACTGGTGAATTTTTGTATACAACGCACTGGTGCGCTTAAAAGTTTTGGAGCACTAATGTCAGATAATTATTTTTTATTTATTTACGAACCGGTGCGACTCGTAAATAAACGCCCCGATGCGTGTTGTTTAAATAAGCGGAGCATTATGCTTTCAAAGTTATCTGAATTTTTATTTGCACACAAAATAGTATATTCATCTTAAATTATCTTTTAGGATGCATCCACATGACTTGCAATACTCCATAGTATACATTTTCCGCTTAAAGTCACCTTATTCTTAAAAATTTATTGTTGATTTTGCTCAAATGCAAGGCGAAAAACTTATAATATCAAATGGCCAATTCTTCAAATTCTAGCCCGTTCCATATTGCTCAAAGTCCATCGCGGTGTTCTCCCTTTCCATCTCCATTAAGTTCAGATTTTATTTATATTTCGATTATCTAATTGAATTCAATTTTTTTATCCTTGTCAATCTGAATAAACATGTATCCAAATTTGCAGGATCCTGAATCTAATTCTGATTCCTGATTCAAAATCGAGTTCATATGCAGATAATATTCCACCAATTTCAAAACGTCGAAAGCTCTTATTAGGAGCAACATACCACAAATAGTTGGTAGATGAAAATGGACAACCACTTTATGTTATCAATAGTAACATGCCATCTTCCAGCCGCAATCATGGGCCAACGACGATAATAATTAATATTGGGTATAATGTGATTTGAACAAACCAATTGCATTGTGCTTACTAATATCATTAATGTACTAAAGTTCAATATTTTTGAAATTAGGATTATGATGATGAGTGACCAACTAATCATCTTCCGTTGCACCCCACTACAATGTCAAATCGAGAGAAGGCTGCAATAAGAGCACAACTTGAAGAGGAAGCATACCAAGAATGGTTGAATCAACCACCTATTCAATTCCCACTATGTCTAGATTCACCAATTAGGAATGACTACAACAATAGTAATTATTCACAAGTTGGAAATGGAGTCAATGAAATAGAGGTTGGTATGGATGATTATGTATGAGATACAACTGCCATGGAGACAATGTTGTTAGATGCATTCCAGAATGATGAGTGAAGGGGATGATGCTCATATCATTGATACCTTATTCGAAATTCTGAAATATGCTTCCACTACCCCTCTCTTTGGACCTAGCTGGTCAAAGTCTACCCAGTTGGGGACAACAATGATACTGTACAACTTGGAAGCAAATTTTGGCATGTCAAACGCATGTTTCTCAACAATATTGAGGTAACTGACCATCATTAAGTCCCTTATAATTTGAGAAATCTTGTCACACAATCAACATTAAAAATGATCAATTTTATGAACTGTAAATGACATTGTCCATTTCTATTTCCTACTAACTGCATGTTATTCAAAGATAAGGTTCTTTTGAGTGATAATGTCTTGCCCGATTGCTGCAAAGAGGCAAAGCATATGTTGAAAATATTGGGTGTTGAGTACATATCATAGCATGCATGTCTGAATGATTGTATTCTATATAGAGGAGAATATGCAAACAAATAGATATGTCTGAAATGTGGGCACGACAGAAATCATAAATAAAATAAAAAGGGTAAAACACATGGTCCTACTCATAAGATATTGAAGAGCATGCTTATAATCCCAAGGATTCAAAGGCTCTTTCATTGAAAAGAATTAGCTATGTTGCGGGGATGGCATGCCTCGCACAGAAGTGAGTCAGGAGTTATGCAAATCCCAATAGATTCAATAGCCATGAAGCATATAGAGGATACATGGCCCGAAAAATTCAAGGATAAAGTACGAAGTCTATGATTCAACATATCCATGGATGGCATCAACCCATATTCCCTCCAAAACACTAATTATTATGTTTGGCATGTAGTAGTGATCAATAAAAATACCCCCCGGCCCCCATGGTTGTCTGTGAAGAATGAACATCTTATGTTGGCTCTTATAATCTCCTGGTAGAAGAGAAGTGAAAAAGATGGATGTCTACTTATAACCATTGGTAGATGAATTGAAGGAATTATGGGAAGGGATACATGTATACGATGTATCAAGACCCATCGCAACAGAGAAGAGTTTTATGTTATATGGCATATGTGCTTACACCACACATGATTATCCAGGCTTAGGAGTTTGTTCTGGTAATTTACATGTTTATTGATTTGTTTATATACATAACAATATTTTTTGGCATATTTAATTTGTTGCGATTGTTTTGATCTTTGACGCTAACATGCTTTGTATACATTAATAATTTCGCAGGTCTTGTAACAAAATGACATCATGGATGTAAATGTTGTGGACCTTCTTTGAAGGCTAGGTGGTCCAACCACCTACGAAAGTCATTGTACAACTACTCCAGGGTATTCCTCCCAGAACAACACCGTTACAGAAGAGAAACATCCACTTTCAATGGTAAACCAAAGAGAACCCAAAGGCCTGCAATAATGACACCAACATAATAGCTTAGAGCATATGAGAGAGAGAAGGAGAAGGTGATTACAAAAATGTTTGATTCAAATGGGGAGCCTATGTTCGATGCTCCATAATTCTTCGACACCTATCTTGAGAAATTCCCCATTGGGATGAAAAGGAAATCTATCTTTTATGAGATCCCATATTGGGAGCATCTTAAAATTGCCCACTTACTAGATCCCACACATATATTTAAAAAAGTTTCATCTTCTTTATGGGGGCACATATCATCAAAAGAAAGTGACACATTGGTTGTTAGGAGAGATCTTATTTCTTCAGAAAGTAAAAAAAAACATTGGCCAAGAAAAGAAAGTAGAGCATAGATTGGTCCCTCTTGGTCTTTCAATCATGGTGATTGTTGAGGAAAAGGTATGAATTACCTTACTCAATCATTTTCAAATCGTGCCTGGCTAGGACAAGATAGTCGGGAATATCACCCTTGGTTTTATAGCCTCAAAAATATTCTCTCATTCTGTAAGTATTAATTACTATGATTAAGGTTGATTTATTTATTAAAATAATGTTGCAATATAAAATAAAATTTATATAAGTCTCTGAAATATATATAGATTACGGAAAGTAAACATGGAGATCAAAAAGAGAAAAGTAACCAAGTCATCAATACACAGATATAAGACATAATAATAATCTGATTTATTTCATTCTGAGATGCCAAAAGTGTTTTTCTCTTTACAAACCCTCAGAGGGCATGGACCAAAGTCTGATTTAGAGATCCCCGATGAACACCATACAAAAAGACTCTGAAAATCAAGTAAAACTGAAATTTATAATCTGGATCAACTTGCCACAGACTGCTGCCAATTTGACTTTGCAAGATATTCTTTATCAGACATGAAACTTAATTCACAAACAGACAAGAATACACAGACTATCAAGGATGGATCAACACCTCTAAAACAAGCGTCTGAAAAGTTCGGTTCAGTCTTGAACCTTGTTGTGTACAATAAGACCATGTTGTCACAAAGAGAATTAGGCTTTGAATAACTCAAGAATGAATGAAAAATGAAACTATCTTATGAAAACAAAAGAGAAAACCTTAATCTTGCTTTCTCCTTCTATTCTCCTCTTGTTTCTTCTTCTCATTCAACTTTTATTCTTTCCAAATAAGTTGAAATAGTTCAACTACTTTCTTTAGTTAAGTTAGTTTGACTTAACTAATTAGTTAGGAGAAATAAATAATAATAATAATAGTTAACGGTATTTAATTAATAATACTAGGTAGGTGGGACCCCTTGTGACTCCTGTCTTTTTTCTTTTTTTTTTCAAATCATAAAATATAACACAAATGGATAATCATTTTAACACATGCCACCCTTGTAGCTCCCTTAAATATCTTTCAAATTAGATATTTAAATATAAGAAATAATTTAAATCATATCCAAAAATTTATAAATATCCACATCATCCACAAAATATTAAAATAGGGCTTGTTGTCCCAAAATTCTAAAACCAGTAACATTGTCTTCATCAACTCAAATTATAAAAAAAAACACAATCTAAAAGCCATACTTGTGGGAAGCAATTTTTCTTTTTCCACTATTGTCCCCTTTTGATTTCCCGAAATTAGCTCGTAGTTGATTAGAACCTTGAGGTTGTATCTCACTAATAACATGGGAACAATGATATTTCAAATGCATGCAGGAAGACACAAATTTTGAGGAGTCATTTGAGGGAAAATAAGGGGAGGCAACTGCTTTGCCTTTATCTTGCACATGGGGGACATTAGTTTTTAGTCTTTTACTAGCATGTGAGGACTGAACAGGTGAGTTAGCACGGGCAATCTGGACATTAGTATTGACAGGTGTTGGAAGAGGTAATGACGTATTGGGCCAACCATGATGGTGAGAGACAATCGGGTTGGCAATCTCTTTCCATCCATCATTTGTAGGGACTTCTATTTGCAAGGACACATGAGGAGGAACGAGAATGTCAGGGATGTTCTGAGGCTGGAAAGGGGGTCTTTCTGGCTGAGGAACAACTGGTTCAATTCTTGGGGATCAACATCAAAATGAATGAAACATCTAGGCCTTCTAGGACCTCTCTTATAATTTCCCCAACCTCTATTATTTCTTCCATGGTTGCCCCTATTGAAGAAACTCATCCTGTAGCAGTAGTTCGTCAGTAACTAAGCCCTTAATAAACCATACATGACATTCTACTTGCACGAATCAAAATTTGGCTCAGAAATTGACACGAGATACATGCAAATCCATCCATAACAAAACATTTAACAATCTCCAAATGAACATGGGGTGATAGGGTTCATTCGACATGTGGAGGGAGTATAATGAGCGAAAAGTGGTAAAATGACAGGGAATCAATACACGAATACTATTCAACAATTAATTAAAATTTTTAACTATGTAATACAATACAAAAATATCAATTGTCAACCATTGTTGTGTTATCTCTCTTGTCGTTGTTACACAGACCTTTTTAATTTATTTCATAGAACAGGGATGTCATAAATTAAATTGGGGTTATGAGAGGAATGCAATGAGAGAAAAGTGGTAGAATGGTAGGGACATAATATGGATATTGTTCATATGAAGGATAGGTTGCAAAGGCATGGCGAAAAGACGTTCTTTCCCTGTGAACTTTTAACACTTGTCACAACATCTTGAAAAGTTATAAGCATCTCGAAAAATTGAAGGCGAGTAATAACCTTTTCCGATGATTTTAAAAGCCGTAGTTTTAGCAGAAAAGTGGCCACCCACATGAATAATCTAATCTTAAGATCCATGGGTTTCTTGTAATGAGTTATGTGCTTCCTCATTATTTACACAACGAAGTAATATACTATAGACATAACTCATGGACAAGAAGTCTCCTAAAATAATGTATTTGGAAGATTTAAGAAATATCATTCTCCTTTGATGAGTATCTAAACTATCTGGACATTTCTGATTTTGCAAGTAATACACCAGATCTTTATACCAGGGATGTTCAACTATAGGAAGGATTTTACTACCAATGTAAAATAATGTTGAAAGAGGATTATCATGTTCGTCAATTTCTTCAATTGCTTCTGCATGTTGAGCCAAGTGGAGGGCTAAGTCTCGTCCCTTAATTGTTTTTGAAGTCATGATGGTTAAATCATGCTCCTGGATCTTGGCAAGCCAATGTGAAAACTTTCCTGAAATATAAGTCTGCTAGAGCAAAAACTTGACAGCAAGCAAAGGGACTTTTACCAGTGTGTGCTTGCCTAAGATAAAGTGGCGAAATTTTTCTATAGCCTTAACAATAGAAAAAACATGTTTTTCAATATAAGTATATTTGAATTCATCATTTGATAAGCTTTGACTCATGCAAGCTACTGGTTTTTCATTATTTTGGTCACCACATTGTACAAGAATAGCAGAAACTGCTTCTTCTGTGGCATTGGTGTATACAATAAAGTGACAAGTCTTTCTCAAAATCTGGTTTCGCCAAAACCGGTGTGGAACTGATTGCCTTCTTAATCCTGACAAAAACATTCTCGACATATTCAGTCCAAGAAAAGGAGAGATCTTTCTTGAGAAGATTGTGAATTGGTTTGACCATTACAACAAAATCAGGAACAAATCTACGGACAAAGTTGATAATGCCCATAAAGGCTTGAACCTCCTTTTTGGAAGTGGGAAGGAAGGTTTGAAATAGCAGTGATCCTTTTGGGATCTATTCTTATTCCTGAATCAGAGACAATGTGCCCAAGGAGCTTACCCTTAGTAACGCCGAAAATAGACTTAGAAGGATTTAAAGAAATGCCAAATTTTCTGCATCGCATGAGAACTTTTATAAGATGACCAAGATGATCTAATCAGTTTTTTGAATATACAGTCAGGTCATCAAGATAAATCTAAATAATCTTACTGATCAAATCATCAAAATCTATCTACATATCTCTTTGGAAGGTGGCACCTGCATTAGATAAACCAAAAGGCATGCGTTCATAAGCAAATGTGCCCCAACGTGTAGTGAAAGTGGTTTTGTATTTATCAGTCCTTTTTACCTTGATTTGATTATAACCAGAAAAACCATCATATAAGGACATCATTTGTGACCTTGTAACTTGCTGCAAAATCATTTACATATTAGGGAGAGGAAAATGGTCTTTTACACTCGCTCTATTTAATGTGCAAAAATCAACGCACCGTCGGATCTGAACAATTGTTTTATGAATGGGAACCGAATTGGAAACCTACTTAGAATACTTAACAGGGAAAATTATCCCAACCTTCAAGAGTTTTTCCAACTCCTTTCGTATAGTCACTTCAAGTGCAGGGTTAATGGGTCTTTGTTTTTTCCTAACTAGTTTTATACCCTCCTTGATAGGAATGGCATGTTGTGTAAGAGCAGGATAAAAACCACAAATATCCTCATAAGACCAAGCAAAAACATATTGAAATTCATGAAGTAACTTAGTGAATTTCAACTTTTATTGATCAGTACATAGGACACCTATATTAACATTCTTTAGAGAATTGGGTGTTCCAATGTTCAAGGAAATGGTTTCACCCACTTTCCTTTTTGACTCCTCTTCTTTATGCTTTTCTTTGTTTCCTACATCACTCGATGAAAATGAAATTTATAGAGGAGTCAAGCCCTTCGTAATCTTGTTGTTTTCCATGGATATAATATCCTTGGGCTTATATGGTTCATTTTGTATGAAAGCACAGATGCTTTCATCACTAGGGAAGACCTGCCATGAATCTACATTGTCATGGATATGAAGATGATATAAAGATTGAAAAGTACAACCAGGTCTTTGTGGCAGAAGTTGCCGAGTAGGAGAGGCTGTAAAAACAACTAACCTATCAACCATTGAATTCAATTCCCTTTTAACATGAGTGATGTTAAATGATAATAAGTTCGAGATAAGCGCCCAAACAGTTTGGGTGTGTCATTTCATTAACTTTTTTCTAGGAGAATATATTTTACGTACAAGGTTCACAATAAGCTCATAGTCCCCAAAAACTGTAAGGTGTCCACAACCCAGATTATAGGCATTTTCAATGCCTAGCAATAATGCTTCAAATTCGGTGATGTTGTTTGTGCAAGCAAACTCTAACCTATAGGAAAAGTTGTGAATTTTACATACAGGTGAGTACAAGATAATTTCAGCTCCACTACCTTCGTTGGAGCATGAGCCATCAAAGTGCATATGCCACATTCCATCCTCCGGGTCAATTTGTTCCAAGGTAGTGTTATCCTAATCTGCAAAGATGGAGTACACTCCTAAGTCCTCCTCGACATAGTTTACATTAGGCTATGGAATGCTTTATATATACAGTGAAATTATTCCCTCCCTTAGGATTATGTTGTTCTTTCCATTCCGAGGAATGGATAAATGTGTCCCGTCAAGTGAAATATATCCACCTGTCAAGGCTTTCCAGTCTCTTCCTAAGATGATTGAATAGTTACTTACTGGCATGCCAATTACTTGAATATTGTAACACACCCACTATCGTAATTTTTAAAAATTTTCGGTTAATCTCCCATACAGGAGAAATCTCCACAAACCCGTATTAGCGAAATGCCAATCCTTGACTCTATACCAGGATTCGGGGTTCCTTCTATCGGGGTTTTGACACCCACGATATCTTGACAACTACAAACACCGATCTTCGATTCACCCCTTGGTTGTCTCAGCCCTACGTGGCTAAGCCTTTGATCCATATGACCGGTTTCTGTATGACCATACGACAACTTGTCGTCGGGGTTTCGGAGTTTGCGGTGCCGAAGTGCCCATGTACCCGGAACTCTCGATTCTCCGATGTGTTCCTAGCATATTGGCTTTCCAGGCTAAGTCCTGGTCAATACGACCAAAACGTTCACAAGACCACAGTCTTAATTCATGTCGGGGTTTGGCGCCTTTCAATGTTATGGCGCACAAGTCCCCTGGACTCTCGACGCGTCTTTACGCTAGCTAGCCCCCTTGGTTATACCATGGTCCATGTGACCACTTACCATATGCATGTCGCCGTATAACCTTCCATCGGGGTTTTGGGGTTTATGATGTCACGAGGCACAGGCCTTCGCAAATTCCAATCCTCCGATCCCCGATGCCACTTGGCATTGACTCACGACCAAGCTTGACCTTCCGACACCTGTCGCTTGTTCTGGCGCCTATGGCCCACACTCCCTATGATGGCATGGAGTGACATCCGTCCTCCACTGGAGTGCTATGACTGTGGGACCGTTGCGCTTCGGGATTTCGCGACTCCTCCTGTCGTGAGTTTCTTGTCACCGAGAATCCTGAAATGCCGAACCCCGATCTCTTCAGGATCCTTGGACACACATCCCTCAGGTTAACGGTTATGATCGCGTCGGGAAATCGTGGATCGCGATTCCTGTATGCAAGAGTTCTTGCCTTTGGAAAACCCGATGCTCCAAATGTCGACTCGCCCAGATCTCCTGCCACGCATCCTACCAAGATCAACGGTTGAGATCCCTTTCTCGGGGTTTTGCGACTTATCCTGTCCCGTGTCTCTTGCCCTCGGAAATTCCGATTTCCCGATGTATCAAATGCCGATGGCGCTTGATCTCTAACACCTGTCCCTCCGATGGACGGTCCAGATCTTATCGCTGTTTCGAGACTTGAGTGGCCCCGATGCCTGGTACCTCGGATCTCCGAGACGGACGATCTCGTGACACGTGTCCCTCTCCAACCGGACGACTTAGATTTTCTCTCGGGATTTCGAGACTTTCGAAGTCCTGTTTCTCTTGCTCTCAGGATCTCCGATTCCCCGATTCCCGACTCTTCGGGATCTCTTGCCACGTGTTTTGGCTGAGATCAATGGCTGAGATTCTCTATCGGAGTTTCGAGGCTCAAGAGGTCTCAGTTCTGTCAACCTGTAAAACCCCGATGCCTCCAAAATCCCGATGACTTATCAGAGTGCTGACACGTGTCCTGCCGAGATCAACGGCTAGGATTCTTTCTCTGCACACTAAGGTTTAACTTCGGCGCAACTTCTCGAGATCCGACGACTGTCGGGACTATGGTTTAAGATCTGGCGGTTCAGATCATCTCTCCTGCATGCTTCCCTTCCAGGGGCTATACTCCGTGCAACTCCTCCCGATCCAACGATTTACGGGATTTCTACTCCAGATCCGATGGCTCAGATCACTTCCTTGCACGCCTACCCCTGCGCAGTTTCTCCAGATCCAACGGCTGACGGTAAATTGGACCGAGATCCAACGGTCTAGGTTTGGTCTTTTGGGTCTTGGGATTTATGATCCCAATTTTTCGTTACTCACGATGATAGAGGAAGAAGGGGCAAGGTAAGTAACGCTTGCGTTACTTTCGTCAATCTAATGGTCGTGCATGACTATGGTTCCTCCGACGAGATCTCATCCGTCGATTTGTCACTTCTCACAACACTACCCCCTTGGAACCTTAATAAAATCGTTCCTCCTCGTGCAGGGTTAATAAGGCCGGTGCGTTCGGGTCCTTGTTCTGGGTTCGTGGTGAACCTTTCCAAGGAGGGAACCTCTGAGAAGAGATTCCTACCGGGGCATTCCCGGAAGCAGATAAAGGAAGACAACTTCCCGAGGGCAGCTGGGCATGGTTAGCTTCATTTTATCGACGTAATTCGTGCATGGTATCCT
>ML789227.1:272237-322843 GCA_009831015.1 Picea engelmannii | reverse complement strand
GTAACACACCCACTATCGTAATTTTTAAAAATTTTGGGTTAATCTCCCATACAGGAGAAATCTCCACAAACCCGTATTAGCGAAATGCCAATCCCTGACTCTATACCAGGATTCGGGGTTCCTTCTATCGGGGTTTTGACACCTACGATATCTTGACAACTACAAACATCGATCTCCGATTCACCCCTTGGTTGTCTCAGCCCTACGTGGCTAAGCCTTTGATCCATACGACCTGTTTCTGTATGACCATACGACAGCTTCTCGTCTGGGTTTCGGAGTTTGCGGTGCCGAAGTGCCCATGTACCCGGAACTCCCGATTCTACGATGTGTTCCTAGCGTATTGGCTTTCCGGGCTAAGTCCTGGTCAATACGACCACAACGTTCACAAGACCACAGTCTTAATTCCTGTCGGGGTTTGGCGCCTTTCAATGTTATGGCACACAAGTCCCCTGGACTCTCAACGCGTCTTTACGCTAGCTAGCCCCCTTGGTTATACCATGGTCCATGTGACCACTTACCATATGCCTGTCGCCGTATAACCTTCCATCGGGGTTTCGGGGTTTATGATGTCATGAGGCACAGGCCTTCACAAATTCCGATCCTCCGATCCCCGATGCCACTTGGCGTTGACTCACGGCCAAGCTTGACCTTCCGACACCTGTCCCTTGTTCTGGCGCCTATGGCCCACACTCCCTATGATGGCATGGAGTGACACCCGTCCTCCACTAGAGTGCTATGACTGTGGGACCGTCGCGCTTCGGGATTTCGCGACTCCTCTTGTCGTGAGTTTCTTGTCACCGAGAATCCCGAAATGCCGAACCCCGATCTCTTCAGGATCCTTGGACACACGTCCCTCAGGTTAATGGTTATGATCGCGTCGGGAAATCGCGGATCGTGATTCCTGTATGCAAGAGTTCTTACCTTTGGAAAACCCGATGCTCCAAATGCCGACTCGCCCAGATCTCCTGCCACGCGTCCTACCAAGATCAACGGTTGAGATCCCTTTCTCGGGGTTTTGCGACTTATCATGTCCCGTGTCTCTTACCCTCGGAAATTCCGATTTCCCGATGTATCAAATGCCGATGGCGCTTGATCTCTAACACCTATCCCTCCGATGGACGGTCTAGATCTTATCGCTGTTTCGAGACTTGAGTGGCCCCGATGCCTGGTACCCTGGATCTCCGAGACGAACGATCTCGTGACACGTGTCCCTCTCCAATCGAACGACTTAGATTTGCTCTCGGGATTTCGAGACTTTCGAAGTCCTGTTTCTCTTGCTCTCAGGATCTCCGATTCCCCGATTCCCGAATCTTCGGGATCTCTTGCCACATGTTCTGGCTGAGATCAATGGCTGAGATTCTCTGTCGGAGTTTCGAGGCTCAAGAGGTCTCAGTTCTCTCGACCTGTAAAACCTTGATGACTTCTCAGAGTGCTGACACGTGTCCTGTCGAGATCAACGGCTAGGATTCTTTCTCTGCACACTAAGGTTTAACTCCGGTGCAACTTCTCGAGATCCGACGACTGTCGGGACTATGGTTTAAGATCTGGCGGTTTAGATCATCTCTCCTGCACGATTCCCTTCCAGGGGCTATACTCCGTGCAACTCCTCCCGATCCAACGGTTTACGGGATTTCTACTCCAGATCCGATGGCTCAGATCACTTCCTCGCACGCCTACCCCTGCGCAGTTTCTCCAGATCCAACGGCTGACGGTAAATTGGACCGAGATCCAACGGTCTAGGTTCGGTCTTTCGGGTCTTGGGATTTACGATCCCAATTTTTCGTTACTCATGATGATAGAGGAAGAAGGGGCAAGGTAAGTAACGCCTGCGTTACTTTCGTCAATCTAATGGTCGTGAATGACTTTGGTTCCTTCGACGAGATCTCATCCGTCGATTTGTCACTTCTCGCAACACTACCCCCTTGGAACCTTAATAAAATCATTCCTCCTCGTGCAGGGTTAATACGGCCGGTGCGTTCGGGTCCTTGTTCTGGGTTCCTGGTGAACCTTTCCAAGGAGGGAACCTCTGAGAAGAGATTCCTACCGGGGCATTCCCGGAAGCAGATAAAGGAAGACAACTTCCCGAGGGAAGCTGGGCATGGTTAGCTTCATTTTATCGACGTAATTCGTGCATGGTATCCTTTGTGATAAGCATATATCAACTTATTGTATCAAACGCTACGCGGACACTCGCATACTGTAATTCTTCACAATTTCACAAGTTCTATGAGCTAACATCTACTCCATATTAATAATTGTTGTACAGACAATTCCTTCACAGGAAACATTTACAATTCCACAGTCCATGAACATATGTGACAGCATATAAATTTCAGAATGCAGTATAAGAAAAACACTTATCAGAAATAACTTCAGCACTGGAAGCAACTGCTTAGAGGGGTGCTCGTTTCCACCCAACCGTAGGCGTAGCGACTCCTACTAGATTTACCACTAGCCATCCCCAAGCTGAGACCACGATGTCCTGAGACCTGGGTCTCCCTGTCTGCCAGTGCCCAGGAGCGAAGGTTGCAATCCTCCTCTCTCTGCGATCACTCACTCTGCATAAAAATTGCCAGAGTTCCCCTCGCGTCTGCCCCCTTCAATCGCTTCTGCCATATGCCTTATCCTCTCGCGAGGTTGCGTGTGGCACGATTACCCTCACGCTGGTCAGTCACGATGGCTCTACGGATAGGCGGTTCATCTCCCCATCCCTCATCAAGCCATCAACCTACCAGCCTGGAAGGCATTTATTTCAGGGCTAGCGAGCCGCTTTTGGTTCTCCGGGCCAGTGGAGTCCAAATATGGTATTCAATTCTTGGTGGAAGTTAACGCCCCTTTTTCAAGGTGCCCTCCACCACCATCATGGTCTCTTTTCCGCACATCCCCTCTCAGCAGTTCTGCAATAAATTCAAACTGTTATTTACATTTATTGACCTATTCCTGCGGGTCCATTTACATCACATATTCATTCTTATGAGTTTTTCCATAGTCCTTGGCCAGTTCAGTTATATTTACAATCTGGGGGAAACAGGGTGTTACAATATTAAGGGTTGTCCTTATTTTAGGATGTGCGCACAAAACCAAAGTCACATATTCGATTTCACGTATGGTTGATTGTTGTAGACTATTATATGAGAGCACGCTTCTTGCATTTTCATTGCTACAAGACAAGCCTAACTATTCTGTCGTTGCTTTCCCTTCAAGAGAGTTGACAAACATGTGCATACAAGTATCATTGTCATTGGCTCCTATATTGTGATAGGCATTACAGAATGCTACCAAGTGTTTGTTTGTAGTAATTGTGTTATTTCCTGAAAACCTAGGGAGATGCTCTTTGAATTTTGGTAACGACCGAGTGGCAGTTGCTAGATTTAAAGGGGAGGATACATGCCACGGGGTAATAATAACATATTCATTGAATTAAAAAAGTCCATACTTCTTTATGACCTTGGTGGGGTTGGTAGTAGATTAGACATGGACTTGATGTCTATACGGGCTACCAATCACTGACGAGGCTGAAGGTTGAGATGAAGAAGCACCTCTAGTGCCACCAGATCCACCCATAGATGCCATTTTGTGAATGATGGGTAAGGGTGAGAAAGATGAACTAGCTGAATCAAACAAAGTTCTCCTTAGAGTACCTTGTTGGGTTGAAAAAACAATGTTTATTCTTCCTATTTCAACGACATGGGTGATTTCAAGAGATAAACCTCTTCTTCTCCTAGAGATGCAAGGGTTTAAGGACATGAAAAGAAGATCAAAACTTTGGGAAAAATAAAGCTATAGTTGATTCCTAGGCTGCCTTTGCCTGGCCTCCCAACGTTCTCGAACACTTATGTCTTGTTCAATTATTGCCCATGAACGTTCAAGCTTAGCCCGAGTGTTAGCAGTTTCTAAGATGGTATTGAATAAAGTTAAAGCAATGCTGGTTTGATCTTTAAGTCCGGGCTCAATATTGGGCTGCCTTGTAACAGGTACTATCATCCGGAAAAAAATAGTCAAAGAATAAAAAACAAAAGCATAAATATTCAATGATAATCATGATTACAATCAACCAGAGAGATATGGAAGATCTCCCCAATATGGCCACCAAATAAATGTTGAGGAAATGTATGAATTACCTTACTCAATATTTTTCAAATCGTTCCTGGCTAGGACAAGATATTCGGGAATATCACCTCTTGACACAGTTGTAGACCCAGGGTTCAACGCTTCAACAAGGCACCAACAAAACCCTAACTACCAGCCCTTTCTGCAACACCTGCAAAGCAGATGAAGTCTCACCCAAGGTAGAGGCAAGGGTGGTTGCAACACTCAAGTGTCTACAACCTAGCCGGGACACAGATCTGTGATTATAATACTTAATAGAGTACTTAACAGTTAACATCCAAGCACTTAGCCTACATAAATAGATCCGATCTAGTATTTATTCACATTACTAAGCACTAAGCTATGATATCATATGCATCTAACATATACCATTGCACTAAGCATAAATCACATCAATACCATAAAAAATATAATGCACAAGGCCACCACAACACAGAATATACATGGTTCACCCCAATGTGGGGCTATGTCCACCAACTCTTCTCTTCTTTATTGTCTTCTTTCATTCTTCATAAGCACAGAGCCACAAGAACCCACTCCACATAGGACATGAGATCTATGTGCACCTCGCCAGACCCTCCTTTCCCGAGCTAGGTTATAGCACAAAGCCTCTTTACAGTCACTTGCACTTAGCTCTGCAAGTTCTCATGCACACAGTATGCACATAGCTAACTCAATAACATAGATCCAACTACTTACATCACTTGCACTCAGCACAATATAGCACTTAGCACCACGTCTCTCTTAGACCTAGGGTGTTTCTTACATCGTCTAGTTTTCTATTTATACATTACAAAAGGGGCCAAGGCATGGGTAAACCCATGGGTCGACATTCCATACTCGTTACATAAACCCTAAACCCAAAAATACCCTAAAAAGGGGCTGAGGTCCTATGATCTTTGCTTCACCTTTGACCAGCCTATCGAAGTCCCAAAATTGGTCAACGTGACCAAGGTTCTCCAAAACTTGGTCAAGGGCCAATAGGCCCCCAACACTCACCTGTGACTCATCCTGAGTCACTCTGATCTGGGTAACTCTACCTCAAATGTCTCAATCTTGGCCCGAGATGCCTCAACCTGTTGCTTTGCCAGAGACTTCTGCTCGATGAAATATTGAATAACCTTCTTTGTCATAGGTTCTTCCAAGCGTTGTTCCACCGTGGTGACCACTTGTTCCAGTTCTGCACCTCGTCCTTCAATATCCTCAAAAAGTATGCAAGTTGCATCTTGCACTGGTTGGAGTTGTTGAGTCACTTCCATGAACTTACTCTGTATGGCATGGACTTGTTGCTGAAATATGCACTATTCCTGGGATCATTTCATCCTCTCAACCGCTGATAGTGGCTTCGACTGCGCTTGCACCATTGTTGCTTGCTTCTTGGCCTCCTGAAGCTGTGACTCTAGTGTCCTTAGTTCAGGTTCCTTTGCAAGGTGCTCGTAAGTCTGCGCACTTCGACTACTGAGCTATTTACATTCTAAGGCCAATGCCTTGATTCTCTGGACCGCGCTCCGGGTAGTTTCTTCTCTCTTGTCTCGCACTTCCTGCGGAGTGCTTGTAACTCCAGTTCTGCTATCCTCTGTTGGAGCTGCTTAATGGATTCAACATGCTTCCCTACTTGGATTTCACTGGGTGTTCTTCCATCTGTTCTAAGCCTGTCACAGAGCGAAGTGCTCTAGTGACTGCTTCTTTAACTCTAATCTTCTCTGCAAGCAACCGTTCCTTCTCCTTCTGGATCTGCGCTCTATCATCTGCAAACTTGGCTTGGATGTCATCTTTTTCCTATTCCACAACCCAACATTTCTCTATGGATTCCTCTTTTGCTTGCTTTAAGGCCTCTATGGCCCATTGTTTTTCTTCCTGAACATGATGAAGGTGAGCTTCGACCGCATTTTATATTCGACGTAGTTAGGCAGGTTCATCTCCCAACTCTGCTCCTTTTGATGACGGGGGCATAGTAGATACTGTGTGGCTGAAGTAGAGGGCTTGTTGTACCCCTTTCATCTCTGCTTCAATTCTTTCATACATGGTCTCTTGTTTGGCTTCATTGCACTATAAGATATCTTCTGAGGTATCTGAGATAGTGGCGATGATGAAATCTATGTCATCCATTGTGAGCACAGTCTGCATCTATGGTTTACTAGATTTGGAATTCTTCCGCAATGTAGGTTTTGTGGGGGAAGCCTTTCTTTTCTTGGAGGTCTCAGCTTCATCAATAGGATCCCTAGGCAGTGTTACTTTGCCTTGTTTTTTCTTGTCTTCTTATCCTTTGTCCTCTTCTTTGTCTACTTCGTCATCACCTCCCCCTCTAGGTGAGTCTCAAGCAATCTCTTTTGATGCGTTGTTCAGATCCTGTACCTCTTCATTTTTCTTCCTTCTGCTATTACTGGGTGCATCATACTCTTCGCGAGTAACCACAAGAATTTCGATGAGATCTGGGTCAGACATATTTTCCTGGATGAATGGTATAAGGAGCTCTACATGGCACTCCTTAGTTATTTCTTCCATGTCCTCCTCAATGAGCTTATAATAAGATTAGAGCTCTTCTTTATGTTCGTCTTCGCGCACAATGATATAAATAAAATGTCTATCTGCGCGTAACTTCGCAAATGGTCTGAACTTGTGTAGGGTGTTCGTAGTCATACGAGGGAAAGACTCAATAGACCTCTTCAACTGCAGGTAGTAGGTGTGGAACACTGCGTTTGACTGACATTGTTTTGCCATGTCGCTCGAATACTAGAGCATGGTGAACTTCGCAACTAGGGGTTCATATGGCTCAATCTCAGGGAAGGTCGCTCCTTCTAGAATCTCCCAGGCAATGAAGGTGATGAGGATCAGTAGCCAATTAAAATGAAACTCATAGTCCTGATCTTGAGCTTTGCGACAATCTTTTTCTAATTGGTTGATGAGGTAACTCGCCCAGTTCATCTGTAGTCCTTCAATTCATTTTCCCGCGAGGTCAACAACGAACCTCGTGACCTGTGTGGGTCTGTTCTTTCTTACTAGATTACCAACGATCAACTGGCAGGCTAGGCTCACTGTACCATTTTGAATGGAAGCGACCTTGAAGCATCGCTTCCCCTTTTCCACATCGCCATAGGGATCTTTAATTTTCTGTGCCAAAGTGCGATTTGCATCCTTCCCTGGATAAAATTATTGTGGGTCTAGTCCTTGCATGCTTAATCCGGTGATCCGATGGATCAACGTTAGATCTACGGTGATGCATCTGTCCAGCCATAGATAACCTCCATGGAAGCAAGACAACAAGAGTTTAATGCATGCGTTAACCTCCTGATGCCTTCCAAAGTGTGGTATCTTCATCATGTTCAAGATAGTGGACCTTGCGATGTCCATAGTCCATGGTTGGGGGATGATATTCGACTTCTTCCCCTTGGTCTTGGTCAAATACTTGTGTGGGGCGAGCATTCCATGGTTCTTGCGGTCTCCCAAGTTGAAGTCACTGATCTTCAACATCATGATTTGTCCTAACTATGGTCCTACTGCGCGTATCCCCTTCGGGAGGTACGCAGTAATCAAGGTGTAGTCGAAGTCCCTCGGCACACTGTCGCGACTCACTATGCCAGCCATAGGTGGGATATAATCAGGAAGGATAGATGGGATGAGCTTTGCATTCACCAGGTCATCACGATGCTTGGTTCGTTTCTCCATCGCAGCTCAGGATGGTCCAGATCCACGAGCAGTCGACGAGGATGATTGCACTCCTCTCTTCGATGAGGCTTGGAATCCTGTGGACATGACCTTTTCATCCATGAGGTCTATAAGGATTTCTTTGACATATTTATCTACTGTACTGAAGTCACCCGACATGAATGCTCGAGATCAGGTATCTCAGGTCGATGATCAAATAATCGATGTAAGAGAATGGGTCGTGAGGTCTCAAATAGGTACAACACGAAAGCAACTAGTTCTCCATGGGCTCGGATAATCACAATTGGCAAAAGTTTTCTTGGTGCAACGCTTGATGGGATAAATAGACAACGTCTTAATGGACTCCTCCAATGGGCAGGAACGCCTCAATCAATGCAATTCCATCCGTTATGGCGCGGTCCCAACGGTCTAATGGCGATCTTTCTGGCCATAACTACGGTTCGAGCTGTTCTGGAGCATCGGGCTAACAGTCGGGACGCCTCCAATGGTCATATTGCTGCGTTTTTGGCGAAGTGCCAATATTCATTGTTCTGCTATCCCGACAAAGTTCCAGTTCTGCAAACCTTCCTTCTGTGAAGTCCTCCCTAGAACTTCCTGTAATTTTTCTAACTTTGCTTTCTTTTTGCTGAGAT
This sequence comes from Picea engelmannii, assembly GCA_009831015.1. Taxonomy (NCBI): domain Eukaryota; kingdom Viridiplantae; phylum Streptophyta; class Pinopsida; order Pinales; family Pinaceae; genus Picea; species Picea engelmannii. The sequence continues at coordinate 314,435 of ML789227.1, read as the reverse complement.
TTCTGGCTTTCTTTCCTGTAATCTGAGTCACTGGTTTCCTCTTTCCATTGTTGTTCTTATCTCCTTTTGGCATAGTAACTTCGCACTGTGGAGGGTATTTCCTAGGGTTCGAGGGTAATACTTCTTCTCTTTCTTGGGTAGGTGCTCTACTCTCTTATACAGACAAGTGTTTCAAGTCTTCATGTGTTCTTTCAACTTTGACATCCAAATCTCTGGTCCTCAGTAGCTTCGACTCATCCTCTTGTTCTTCTAGTAAGTGTGCTATTCTCCTAGCTATGAAATCCCTTAGTTATTGCTTTTTCTGTTCTAAATCCTCCTCTTCCTGTTTCCTTCGTATATGATCTTTCTCAATCCAGGTTTTTCCTAGCAAAATAGCAAATGGGGCGTTGTTATCAACAAATTTAATGACCTCAAATTCTTCCTTTGTCGAAGTTCCATGAGCACTCATAGATATATGGGTAAGTCTTCCACATAGGGTTATCATCTTCCCTATAAACAATCCTATTCCTCCCAATGAAGGAACCATATCAGGTTTTCCAAAAATTTCCCAAGTTTTTTCTATCATGATATTCACTTGTGTTTCTGCATCCAATAAACAGTCTATGTCGAAGTCTCCTATTCTTGTTTCTATGCACTCTTTCTCTTTTAAGATCTCTAATAAGTTGATATCTCTGTGATCATTCAAGGTTTCTTTTATCTGTAGTAATATAGTCTCCGATTCTTTCTGGGGTTCTATCGTATCCTTAGTTTCTTGGCCTGTCTCATGGTTTTCTTGTCTCATGTTCATATTTTCAACTTTAGCAATCATTCTAGGGCAATCCAAAACTTCATGGTCCATAGCTTTACAACAAAGACAACTAGGACCTCAACTAGGGCATTCCTTATCAAGATGTCCCGGTCTTCTGCAACTTTAGAAAAGTGTTAATCCTCTCTTTCTTTTAAATGACCCCCAACCTTTCCTGTACTACGCACTGGGATCATAGTAACCAACCTGCAAAAAATTCTTTCTAGGATCCTGCATCCATTTGCTAGTCCAAACATTCTTTCTATGCATAGGAATAACATATCTTTCATTATTCTTATCAGATCTACTCATATCCAATCTTCTTTCTTCTAGTTGTGCCCTAGTTTTTAGACTAGGACAAAATCTATTAGACATACCTAGATCCATTCTTTCGAAACAAAAATCTTCACTTATCTTACCTTTCTCAGAGCACAAAGCTTTAAGGTCTTACCTCTTTTCTTTAGATTTGATTCCTTTCTTAGCACAGAGCTTCGTAGTCAAGTAGAATATTGTGCACTAAAGCAACATATCTATGCATAAAGCTTTCTTTTCTTCAGTTCCCATCAGTCACAGTTTCATGTCCTGGAAACAGAACCATTTGTTGGCACAGAGACAGACCCAGGGTTCAACACTTCAATAGTGCACCAACAAAACCCTAACTATCGACCCTTTCGACAACACTTGTGAAGAAGATGAAGTCTCACCCGAGGTAGAGGCAGGGGTGGTTGCAGGACTCAAGTGTCTACAACCTATATGGGACACATATATGTGATTATAATACTTAACATGGTACTTAGGAGTTAACATTGATCAATATTTAACCCTTAGTCACATCGCAGGAGAAAACCCTAATTACAACACATCGCAGTATTCAACAAGATTTAACACATCCAAGCACTTAGACTATAGAAATAGATCCAATCTAGTACTCATTCGAATTACCAAGCACTAAGCTATTATATCAGATGCATATAACATATATCACTGCACTAAGCATAAATCACATCAGTAACATAACAACTACAATGCACAAAGAAACCACAACATAGGATATACGCGGTTCATCCTAGTGTGGGGCTACGTCCATCTGATGGACTTCCCATCCTTTGGTTTCCGCAATGGCAAGTTACAATCGTATGGAATCCATGTTCGCTACTGAGCGAAGGTCTCATCATAGTCAATACCATGAACCTGCTGAAAGCCTTTGGCAACAAGCCTAGCTTTGTATCTGCTAATATGTCCATCCGCTGTGCTCTTGGCCATGTAGACCCATCTACGTATGATAAGTTTCCTCCCAGAAGGAAGGGGAACCAGATCCCAAGTCTGGTTCTCGAGGAGGGAGTTGTACTCCTCCCGTTTGGCGGATTCCCAAAAGGGATTTCCAACAACCTTGCTATAAGACTGTGGATCTGAAGACTGAACCAAGAAAATATGCCTGGAGGGAAATGGTTAGGTGCAGTGAGTTCAACAGAAGGCTCCTTGAAATCAGATCGAGTCATCCTAGTATCTTCTGGATCACCAACGAGATCCCCTGCATCCTGAAGAGTAGTTTGGGCCCACTTGGGCCTCTGCTCTAGCTCTGCAACTGCATATGGATGCTTTGACTCTGCATCTGACTGTACCAACTCTGAATTTGAATCATCTAATTCCCATGAATCATAAATCTCATCTGAAGAAGATTCAACATGTGCATGCTCATAGGATAGGTGTAAGAGTGAAGGTGTATGCATGCAGCTGTTGAGGTACATGTGAGACACTTTCCTCAAATTGGACACTATGCTCAATGATGATCCGGTCTGAGGAAAGATCAATAAGCCTATGTCCCTTCACATCGTTGGGGTATCCAACAAAAATACACTCAGTGCTCTATGGATCAGAGGGAATACGGGCCCATGCACGTGAACCAAAAATGCAAAAGTGGGTCACTTCCGGTTTGAGGCCACTCCAAGCCTCGTAGGGGGTCTTATCCTTGAAAAATATACGGGGAGATCTGTTTTGGATGTATGTTTCACATTTAAGTGCTTCAGTCCATAGTATCTATGGTAGTGACTTTGAATGCAACATGCAAGATGCCATCTCCTTTAGAGATATGTTTGTTTGCTCAACAACTTTGTTTTGCTACGGAGTATAGGGAACTGTGTGTTGCAACTGAATCCCTGCCTCATGGAAAAGATTATGGATCTCATGATTTACATAGTCTCCCCCATTATCAGTTCGGAGGACTTTGATCTTCTTTCTGGACTGTGTCTCAACCAGGGCTTTGAAATCTTTGAGGTGTTGAAAGACCTCAGATTTTTGCTTGAGAAAGTAGATTCATGTAAAACGTGAGAAATCATCAACAAAAATGAGAACAAACTTCTCTTTGCTAATAGATGGATGCATAAAAGGACCCATAAGGTCACTGTGGATCATATCTAAAGGTGCGGAAGCTCGCTAAGACTTTCCTTTGTCGAATTTCTCTTGAGGGTGTTTTCCGAGAACACATCCCTCACATACTCCCTTGGAGAAATGGACGTCTGGTAGACCATCAACCAATCTCTGCTTGCTAAGTTGTTGCATGTATATAAAATTCAAATGTCCAAACCTTTCGTGCCATATCCTACTACTTTCATCAGCATTAGTAAGCAGTAAGTAGAATCAGGTTCAATGAATTCAAAAAAAGTATACAATCTAGACTGATGATTTACCTCACCGGTAGCAACCCTGGAGTTGGTTTGCATGTCGTAGATGTCCATGGAATTTGGTGTGAATATGAATTTCTTTCCGGTGTCGTATTTCGTCATCTGATACATGGAGAGAAGGTTGATAGAAATTTTGGGAACGTGCATCACATTATCGAGGATTCCATTGGTGAGTTCAATCCTTCTTTTGCCGGTGGCTTCGATTGAAGAGTTGTCCCCCATCTGAATAGGAGGACCTTTACATGCATCCAATGAAGAATATACTTCTTTTGATGCAGCCATGTGATGTGATTCTCCTGAATCAACGATCCAAACTTCGAGAGAGGAGTTGATGGCAATCAAGTCATGACTGGAATTGCCTTTCTTCAAATTCAAATCTTCTGGCTTGTTCTTCTTAGAACCCTCAGGGATGTGATATCCAAGGTTGTTTTTCTAAAGTATTTGAGACAGAAGATCTATTTTTTTTTGCATGCATGCGGATTCTGGATGGAATCCTTTGTAACAGTACGTGCATTTCTCCCCTTTTCTTCCCTTTTCCGCTTTGGATTTGGAGGCATCGGTGAAGGGTTTTGTGTACCCTTCCTTCTTCGGATGTGTATGAGCTTTCCATTTATCTTTATATTTATGTTTCTGATATTTGTGGCTGCCATCTTTCACAATGAGTGCATGTGCCCTTGGGCCTTTGATTGTGCCCATGTTGATGAGCTTGGTTTTCTCTTGTGTCAAGGATTCGATAAAGTCCTCAAGAGAAGGCATCTTCCAATTGGCTCCATAGGCGAATCTGATAGAATGGAATGTGGATACGAATACAAAGAATTCAGTACCAATATTGGAGAGAATGGTGAGAACCATTTGTTTCTCCTCCTTCAATTTATCAACCCCGCAAGCTTTGAGTTGCAACAGTAAATCCTTGAATTTTGTAAAGAAATATTGGATATTGTTGAAGATTTTTGGATCTAATGTAAGAAAATCCACCTCCAACATGTGTCCCTTCATATCATCCCATTTTCCAAAGAGCCCTTCCAAGGTGGTCCATGCTTCATTGGGAGTCTTACAGGAAGATATGTGAAAAAAGAGATCTGGAGAAATAAGACTGCAAATTGTTCTGAGTGCCTCATCCATGCGATTTAAGTACTTGGAATTTTCTATGGCTGATGTCGGTTCTATATTTGTATTCAAGGTTAACCTGTGAAACCCTCTGGTTTGGGGATGTATGGATATTTTCTCCTTCCATGCAAAATATTTGTAAGGTGTAAGAATGAATTCTTTTTGGAAATCCATCTTTCCGCTGTCATCAATCTTTTGTACCGGCAAAAGTTTTTGGTGTAGCTTTTGCTTAGTAGTCCGTCAGCTTTGATACCATGTAAATGTGTTGAAACTGCACAAAATATATCTATATAAACAATAATACACACATTTGCAGAGAGAATTTGAGAAAGAAGAAGGAGAGAAAGAATTCTCATTAACCGTTATGAATAATGAATAATTTACACATGATATACCTTGTATAACTTAATGAGTGCACACTAGAGGAGAACCAATGTGACATAGTGGTGGTATAGAGTGATCTGAACACACACCAACAATTACGGGAGTGAACTGCCACCTAGTCTAGTCTCTCATGTAGTTACAGGAGTGAACTGCCACCTAGTTGCGTTAACTACTCGACTAGTCTTCAGTTATCTGACTGAACAAAGAGTAGTGAGGAGTTAACTCAGGGAATCAAGCGTAATGCGCCAGTCTGGTGATGATACAAAGGCAAGTGCACATTAGTTGGTGATGATCCCAATGTTGCATGGTGACAAAACCAAAGCAACATCTAAACTCAACTCAACTAGTCAAACTGAAGTGTCAACTGAAAGAGAATATTCTCCAGGTGGAATATTCTCCCCTAAAATATAGGAGACTGGATAATGACTAATTATGACTAATCAACAAGGAAAAAACTTAGGAAAAAGAAATCTTAGGTGTGTGTGAAGTAAGTCCAACAACATATCTATGTTCAGAGCTCCAAAGTTCAACACTATTCACTTTTCAACATTACAATTTAAACTGTTACTTCCTTTACAAATTGCTTGCTGGCTTCTAAACAATAATCCATATGCCCAAAAATATTCAACTACATCAGACTTTGTACCCATATAATATTTATATAGCAGTCCTAACAAACAACATTGCAATCGATATGATAAACCACAATAACCCTTTGAGCCACAACCATTTATAATTCCAATGCTAAATCTTTTTTAAAATCAATAGAAATACACACAGTGATTCCAACCATTTATGTCCAATTCTTATTCTTTAAAACCAATAAGAACATGCACAGTGTTTACCACCACTTGTCCATTATTTAAACACTGTTCAACACAACCAAACTGGGTGTTAAAACTCTTAATCGGGCCCCAATCAATTCACACACAAGTGTCTTTCAAATATAATCAACATAAGGATTGAACTGAATAACCTTCAACAATTCGAGCCCAAGCTTCAAATAAGCAATTAGGTACAAACTTATTCTAGAAATGCCCAGCGAGGAACAAAACCAAATCATGGTCAATCAATCAAGCACACGTAGTATTCCATTTACCCTTGATTGAAGTAAAACTGTTGAAATAATGTAATTGTGAAGAGTCTTCTTATTCTTATTGTTATTTTATTCATAAGATTAATCCCCATTGTGGATTAATCATGTCGGTAATTGTATTAGGACCAAATCCCCTTTTGCAGATTGGTCAATAGACAATTATAATAGCTAGAATAAGAAGTCGGCCCCAACAGTTAATTAAGAGACCCAGAAATATAATAAAGGTGGTTTTACCCACCCGGATTGAGAAGTCGGCCCTGCCAGTGAAGAGACACTTCACACATGCCAGAACTTGTATAAATACAGGAGGCCAGCGCCTCATTTGACACAACTCACTTGCTCAGTTTGAGAGGCAAGTTCTGATCTGCTACCGGCAAAAGAGAGAGGGAGAAGAGTGGCGAATATTTTGGAGAGGACTATCTGTATTGGTTTGAGTTATCTCTTGACATTGTATTGGCAATTTATGATAAGGAAGTTTTTGTTGGGTTTTCTTCCCCTGAAGGGTTTCCCAGGATAAATGTTGTGTCTCTTGTGAATGTGTATTGCTCAGTGATCTTGTTCTTATGTTGCTCTTATCTATTGAAATGCAAAGAACTATAATAATGGCATAAAACATTAACATGGTATCAAAGCCAACCTGAAGGAAGCATATTTCGCAAGAGAAAACGTCACTGTTGCAGTACCTGCAAATTAGGGTTTTTCAAAAGTGAATCTTTTCAGCCCTAAAACCACCTAGAAAGTTGCGCCCTCCCCCAAGGATCATTTTGGCACTTAGAGCACACCTTTTCAGTGGCTATATCCCCCGGAAAGTGAAACCTTAGTTTCACAAAGTACCAGAAAACCAGAGTACCAGAAGTACCAGAAGTACCAGAGTACCAGAAGTATTAGAAAACCAGAAGCACCAGTCCAGAAATCCGCAGATCAAATTTGAAGGGGTAAAAGTTAGATTTTCGAAAATCTGACTGCACCAGCTAACTTGCCTCAGCTCAGCACACTTATCCCCTAGATCAAAATTTCAAAATTTGAAGTTTGAAAAATTAGGGTTTGCTCATAAAACCCTAAGTTGCAGTTGCAGTTGCAGTCTCAAAACTAGTTGCAGTTGCAGCCGTAGAACCAATTGCAATCACCCTTGAAATTTTCTCAAGAGTTGGCAATGATTATCGCTGCTACCAAATGGAGCCACTACCTGCAAATGCTATCTGAGGTATGTACTCACATATGTTTAATGGTTAAACCCTAAAGAGTATTTGTAGGAAAAGGGATCTCTTTCCATAGATCCAGAAGGATCTCAAGATCCAACACATTCAGAGGAATGATGCAACCTAGGTGTGATTATTCTAATATGCATCTATTTGTTATGAAATTATCTTGATTAGTGTTGCATGTTGAAGCTATGATCAAATTATTAGAAGAATCAAAAGTTGATCATAGAGTTTATCCTCTAACCTAACCTTCTGTCAAGATAGCGTATTATCTTAATGCAACATACAGGTTGAATAAAGCACTCGTCACTTGAGTGAAGGAGACCTGGAAGAAAAAAAAGCACTCACTCTTGAGGACAAGGCTCCACGTTTGATTAATCAAGATTCAAAGGTACACATGACAAGCTGATGACTTTAGTTGAGATAGCAATTGTCATAAAGTATTATACTTTATAGCATGTGAGAATATAGAGGTATATGCTTTGTCTGATACAACTAACATCTCCTCTAGGAGAAGCCTCATGTGTTAGTTCCAGATTTCCATAGAAGAATGCTTGGTCACAACACTATGAGAGTGTTGACCTCATTTCGTATTGTATTCCTTACCTTTAATCTTTGCTTCAGATAAATTATAAGCAATACCTCTAAAGGAGCTACCGTGATGATTGTTCGTGCTATTGTTTTATATTATCAAGAAGGATATTATTCTTGCTTGTTATTTTGTTGACCTTGCTCCAGGTCACATGAGGAAGCTATAGTGAAGGTTGCAGAAGGCAACGTGCTAAAGGAGAGATCATAAATGAAGCAATCATCAGTGGAAAAGAAGAAGGTGGGTAACTCAGAAGCTGCCATGACCCACGCTATTGAAGAATCCATGTGAACTCTAGAAGATTAGCTCACATCAACTACAAGGTGCTACCATACATATGCAAAGCTGTCACAAGTTTACTAGAACTCAAGATTGATCAAGAAGGCATATGCAATGGATGTGCGCAAGGGAAGAATATCAAGAACCCTTTTCCAAAGAGGGGCAGCAAAGCAGAAGGAGTACTAGAACTCATTCATTCATATGTGCGTGGCCCAATGCCATCATCCTCCATTAATGGGTATGTATACTGTGTATCATTCATTAATGATTATTGTCGTAAAAGACCTGGATATATTTGAAGTGTTCAGCAAGATCAAGGAATTCAAAGCCTTGATAGAAAACCTTTCTGTAAGGAAGATTAAGATACTCAGGTCAGATAATGGAGGAGAATATACCTCAAAAGAGTTCGTGAATATATGCAAAGATGTTGGGATCAAGATCCCCAACAAAATGGTGTAGCTGAATGGAAGAACAGAACCATACTGGAAGTTGTGAAGACTATGATCCATGATCAATATCTTCTTATGTGCTTATGGGTAGAAGCAACAATGACAACTATTTACGTGCAGAACCGATTATCCCATAGCACACTTGGGCTCAAGACACCGGAAGAGATGTTCACCGGAAAGAAGCCAGAGGTAAGCCATCTCAAAATATTTGGTTGTCTAGTGTTTATTCATATACCGAAAGAGAAAAGAAACAAGCTGGAAGCCTCTGGAAAGAAGGGAATGTTTGTGGGATACTGTGAGGTATCCAAGGCCTTCAAAATCTACATACCTGGTCACCGCCATATTGAGATCAGTAGGGATGTGACCTTTGATGAAGAAGCAACACTTAAGAAATCAAGAAGACGCGAGCTTGAAGAAATGTATGAAGAAGAACCTGTAAATCCTAGGACTACATAATCCATGAGGGAAGTTCCCAGAACTGCAGAACCTGTAAGGGAAGTCGTAACTTCCCATGATGAGGAGACTCCTGAAGATCATGATATAACAAAAGTTCAAGAACCTCCTCAGATGACCTTCTCCCATAAAAGAAAGCCTGCTTGGGCAAGATATCTTGTTCAAGATGGAGAGAAGTATGGTGTTCCAGAAGGAACCATGAGACAGGTGAAAAGACCAAAGCCATTCTCCAGTTACATGGCTTTGATGTGCAATCTACTTAATGAATAACCTACATGCTTTGAAGAGGCCATTCAAAAGAAGGAATGGGCAGATTCCATGACAGAGGAATACCAATCCATAATAAATAATGATGTATGGAAAATAGTTCCCAGACCAAAAAGTAAGGATGTGGTATCATCAAAATGGCTCTTCAAAATAAAACATGCTACTGACGGAAGTATTGAGAAATATAAAGCAAGATTTGTCGCTCGTGGCTTTTCCAAGAAGGAAGGCATTGACTATGAAGAGACATTCGCTCCTGTGGCCAGATACACTTCGATTAGAACCATTATAGCTCTGGTAGCCAAGATGAAATGGAAGCTACACCAGATGGACGTGAAGACAACTTTCTTGAATGGTGTTATCGAAGAGGAAATGTATATAGAGCAACCCGAAGGATTTGAGGTTGAAGACAGGAAGTCTCATGTCTGTCGATTGAAGAAAGCCTTATACGGATTGAAGCAAGCTCCCAGAGCTTGGTATGGCCGTATAGACAGTTTCTTGACGAGCTTGGGCTTTACCAAGAGTAAAGCAGATTCAAATCTCTACTTCAAGATCATGGATAATGAACCAGTAATATTACTACTGTATGTGGATGAATTATTCTTAACTGGAGAAGAAAATCTCATCGCTGAATGTAAAAAAAAAGAGACTTGCATCATAATTCTTAATTTGAAATGAAAGATCTTGGCCTAATGCATTACTTCTTAGGTCTTGAGGTATGGTAGAGTCCAGAAAAGATCTTCCTTAACCAAGGGAAGTACACAGTCGAAATCTTAGAGATTCGACATGCTAGAATGTAAGTCCATGAATACACCCATGGAAACGAAGATGAAGTTGTTGGTCGATACTTCATCAGACTTGATAGATGCCACACTGTATAGAAAGATTATTGGATCAGTGATGTACTTGACGAACACCAGACTAGGCATTTGTTTTGCAGTGAACACCTTGAGTCAGTTTCTGGTAGAGCCTAGACGTGTTCACCTAGTGGTTGCAAAACATGTGATGAGGTACCTTGAAAGTACAATGGATTACAGACTCAGCTATGATGGAGATCATGAATTCACATTGAGTGGATATACTGATGCAGATTGGGAAGGAAGCGTTGCAGACAGAAAAAACACTTCCGGATGCTGTTTCAATTTGGGATCAGCCATGATCTCGTGGCAGAGTAGGAAGTAATCCAGTATTGCTCTCAGCACAATGGAAGCCGAGTACATTTCCGCATGTTCTGCTAGTTGCGAAGCTATATGGATTTGAAAGTTGCTGACAGGCCTATTTGACTTGGAGATGAGAGCAACCGTGATTCTATTTGACAACCAGAGCTGCTTAAAGATGACAGAGAATCCTGTATTCCATGACAGGTTGAAGCACATAGAAATCCGCTATCATTTCATCCACGACATGGTACAGAGAGGAGCCTTGAAGCTCCAATACATTAGCACAGATGAACAGGTTGCTGACATGTTGACCAAACCTCTATCTCGTGTAAATTTTGAACACTTTCGAAATAAGCTTGGTATAGTCCGAAAGGACCCTCCCTGAAAGGGGGAGTATATATATGTTCCTTGCTTCTGACCTCACTATTAGACATAAAGCAAGATGAGTCATTGCTTATGACCTCGTTGTTAGACGTAAAGCAAGATGAGTCATTGCTTCTGACCTCACTGTTAGACGTAAAGCATGACGTTGTGTGTTCCTTGATTCTGACCTCGCTGTTAGACTTAAAGAAAGATGATTCATTGCTTCTGACCTCGTTGTTAGACGTAAAGCATGACGTTGTGTGTTCCTTGCTTCTGACCTCACTGTTAGACGTAAAGCAAGATGATTCATTGCTTCTGACCTTGCTGTTAGACGTAAATCATGACATTGTGTGTTCCTTGCTTCTGACCTCGCTGTTAGACGTAAAGCAAGATGAGTCATTGCTTCTGACCTCGCTGTTAGATGTAGAGCATGACGTTGTGTGTTTCTTGCTTCTAACCTCACTGTTAGACGTAAAGCAAGATGAGTCATTACTTCTGACCTCGTCGTTAGACGTAAAGCAAAACGCTGTGTGATTCCTTGCTTCTGACCTAACTGTTAGACGTAAAGCAAGATGATTCCTTGCTTCTGACCTTGTTGTTAGACATAAAGCAAGATGATGATGTGTTCCTTGCTTCTGACCTAGTTGTTAGACATAAAGCAAGATGATTCCTGGCTTCTGACCTTGTTGTTAGACGTAAAGAAAGATGTGACTGACACTGAGCTACCAACTTATTAGCTGTGACATTGAGCCAGTGTAGTACTGTGATGTGCCAACCTAGTGCTGTGATGAGGTATCATTTTTATTGATACATATTGATGCAGATGATGATGGAATTCTTTCGAGAATGATGATGCTGTCGATGAAGAAAACTTCCGATGACTAGTAAATGTGCTAGCCAATGTTTCAAGATGATATTGACGATACTATCCTCTTGATGCCACTGATGATGCAGACCTCTCTCACCTGATGCTGTTGAAGAAGACCCTTCTTGTTAAGGGGGAGTGTTGAAATAATGTAACTGCGAAGAGTATTCTTATTATTATTGTTATTTTATTCATAGGATTAATCCCCATTGTGGATTAATCATGTCGGTAATTGTATTAGGACCAAATACCCTTTTGCAGATTGATTAATAGACAATTATAATAGGCAGAATAAGAAGTCGGCCCCAACAATTAATTAAGAGACCCAGAAATACAATAAAAGTGGGTTTACCCACCCAGATTGAGAAGTCGGCCCTGCCAGTGAAGAGACACTTCACACGTGCCATAACTTGTATAAATACAGGAGGCTAACGCCTCATTTGACACAACTCACTTGCTCAGTTTGAGAGACAAGTTCTGATCTGCTATCGGCAAAAGAGAGAGGGAGAAGAGTGGCACATATTTTTGAGAGGACTATCTGTATTGGTTTGAGTTATCTCTTGACATTGTATTGGTAATTTATGATAAGGAAGTTTTTGCTGGGTTTTCTTCCCCTAGAGGGTTTCCCAGGATAAATGTCGTGTCTCTTGTGAATGTGTATTTCTCAGTGATTTTGTTCTTATGTTTCTCTTATCTATTGAAATGCAAAGAACTATAATAATAGCATAAAACATTAACAAAAACGATATCAAAATTATATTTAGGGTTTAAACACATCAAGTGGAGATCAAGAACAAGTGGTTTGATTAGAGGATTAAGTCCTTGAAAATTGCAAACAACTCATGCCTTTCACAATTTACCATAGACATATAACATGTAACAATACTCTCGACTATGAGGGTTACCGAAACAATAGTCAGGCACTTCCAACAGGGAACAAAATGAAGCCAATCTCTTAAACAACACTGTAATATGAGCATCCAAGCACAAATATGTGCCCAACCAAAAGCATGTATAATGATTTCATTATCTTCTAGGTGATGTTAAACCCATCCTGTGCAATGCTTTCTAGGTAACCATGTCAGTGAGTGAAACACAATGATATCTAACAGCTCGGGGTTTTGCCAAGACAAGGAAAAAAACACTTTAATACTTCAGTAGTTCAAAATGCAATCCACAGGGTCGAAAAAACTATCCACGGAGATGAACATGGAGTGGGCAGATTAAACACAAAGAGTTGTTGTATCAATCCATAAATAGGATATGCGCAAAGCACAGAGCTTTGCAAGCCATGATACTCAAACTCGATAGAGGTGCCAGACTCAAAAACCCAAAACGTGGTCGAGCAACTTCATTGCCATTTTATCCAATAAACCCATGCAAAGATAACACACAACAAGGAGAGCATAACCATTTCTTTTTAAAAGTGCCAACAATCTAGACTGATCACCATAAAAATCCACGGACACAACACCAATACACAATTCAAATATCTCATAATAGCTGAAGAAAAACACAGACCACAAGCAATCCTGAGCCAAAAATTGATTCAAAGGATAGAGTAACCATCATGGATGGAAGATTAAGGAACCCATACCTGGAAAATCCCGCCCCAGGAAGAAAGCTATATTGTATGCGTCCTTCACGAGAGAACGATGTGGAATAACAACAACTACCAGAGCCAAAACCAAAATGCAAGAATGACTAGGGTGACAGGCTCGAGGGGTGTTTGAGTAACATGTAGTAAATGCACATTGCTTCACCCTTCCAACCTCATTCAATTCCAAGTACGAGCCAACCAATTCACAATAGCACTAAGCAATTAATCAATCATATATCCATTTCCATTTCACATTTGCATAGTGCGCCACCCTTTGCATTGTTAAACTCTTTAAAATAACAATGCACTAAAAACATTACCCCATGTGCATCCACATGTAACACTCAACAAGGCGCATAAGTCTAGTAGCAAGGGTTTTGTGCATCCCTCCTTTGTCACAATAATACAACATTAGAACTCAAGTATAGTTCTTTTATTGAAAAAGAGCCCCAATATTATTCCTTATCAAGATCATTTAAACCAATTAATACCATATTTAGTTGCAATATCAAAACAAAACTGATAATAATCCCTTCATCCACAAGTAAACCTTAACATAATATGCGAGTGGTCCTCAAAACCATCCAGTGCCATGCATTAATCGACCACCCATCTCATGTCACCATAACATTTTAAACCATGATTTGAAACAATGAACTGTAGAAGACTGTGCTGGTATCATCACATAAGCAAACAAAATATAAGCGAAGCATATCCACCATAGAACCACAAGTCTACAAGGGGGTCCCACCTACTAGTTTATTATTAATATAATATATAATAAATCTTGGAAATCATTTGCGAGTATAGTATTCATCGTTGCGTTTTTAAGCGTCAACAGTGATGTCTCATGGATATCAAACAAAGATGATCTTTCTTTGGAAAAGGATATTATATTGGGTGTGAAGGTTCCTTATTTATATGGGTCTTCACTATGGTGCAACTTCACTACGAAAGACCATTTGTAGGGGTTAAAATCACATGGCCATTTGAACCTTCTAAGAGTACGTATGTCAGAAAAAATGATTTTAGCATTTATTTTATAAATTCATGCTATTGGATAAAACATGATTAATTTTGTATATGTTTACTTTGTAGTGTCATTATCCTCTGCTTGTGCATGGGTGTGTGAACCATGACTTTCCCCAGGACCTATGACGTGCCATATGTAAATTACATGCATTTGTATGTTGGATCACATCAAAGGAGATTCATATGGCTAGCATTGCACGGTGGCGTCAAGAGATAGTTGAGATTATTTGTATATTTGAGAAGGAACTGTTGAAGAGTTTCATGGACTTACATGTTCATCTTCTAATTCACCTAGTAGATGAGGTTGAATTAGTCGGAGTGATATCTTGTCATTCAATGTCTTCTTAGAGAGGTCCATGAATAAATTGAAAGGATTTGTTCGACAAAGGGAAAAATCAGAGGGGTCTATGGCAGAGGGGTACATATCATATGAGTCTTTCTATTATGCCAATGAGTACATCAAGAAGATCAACAACACACCAGGTACGGTGATTTGGTACAATGAAAGGGATGAAGACAAAGGAGAAGGGGAGATTCTTCAAACGAATGGAAAAACGCGCTTGATAAAGAGTAAGTGACTTATTGTTTGCCAAATTTCTACATAGTAACTATTCACACTGAACTTCATAATGTATATTTTGATCTGATACGTACTATATGTCGGTTTGATTTCATGAATATATATATAGACACACATCAACGAATTCAAAAATTGATGCCATCAATAAATTCATTCTTTACAATTCAGAGGCAACACAGTCGTGGGTCGCATTGTACGAACATAAGAGGAGGAAATGGGACAGTGACATGAAATAATTTAGATGGTTGAATGGTAGAATCATGCCTTATCCTGATCATTAAAAAGAAAATATTCCAATGATATGCCCCAATAGTTATGTTGTTGACCAATTCAGAGAGAAATACAATGCATCCGGTCGTTAGCTGTGTGCTCAAGAGGATGCACTAAACATAGGGATTGGGTGCAACAACTCGGTAATAATCTCTTTGTGTACAATTTTAACTTCATAATGCACATTTGAATTGTAACATCTATATTTTATATTTTATTGGTCAGCTTATTAGACACATGTGTTATGAGGAAAATCACTTTATGGCAAGGGGTAAATCACAACATACAGAAATGACTACAAAAATCAACTCTAATCCCAAGTATGCTATATAAAAAAACATGCTAACAAGACAAGATAAAGAGCCTACCTCGTCCAGATGTTCGATGAAGTCCACCGTTGAGCACTCGACTCAGAACTATATACCTGCACCTTGTCCTTAACAACCAAGATACACAAGCATATGGTGATACTATATAAAGTTATCACATATAATAGCATAATCCATCAATATTCATAACAAATAATCCCATGGAATAACAATTCAAATATTTGCAAGACATTAATTGGACGAGAAAAGAGTATTTCTATTAAAATATGATCAACATAAGTGTATGAGTGACAAACTTCCATGTTGGTATGTCTCAGAATCGAGAAACTAAGTCCCTTCCAGCTGGGCCTCCACCACTTCAATCCTCCACCAAAGGCAAGCTCATATAAGAGAAACAATGAGCTTATCCATAAAAAAGGGAAGAGCTTGGGGGATGAACACTGTGTTTAGACTTTAAAGGACAAAGGGATGCCTACTCAATATGAAGTGAATAATTTCTCAAGAGTAACTTTGCTCTCAAAAGTTGAATTCTTCTCCTTCTCCACAGTTTAGATATGACCCATTTATAGCCTTCAAATGGAACTGAAGGGCCAAGTCATAATGTTTCCAATATATGGAAGGTCAAGGATCATGGATCTCGTGACGTGACATGGAAACCCAAAACCATTTTTTAATTTTGGGCACAAAACTCGATGTACACAGGCTGTAATGGTGCAACTCGTGTATACGCATGTTGTATAGTTATTAGGTTGTGTATATGTGGAAAAATATTAATTTTAGCTTTGGGAATTGCAAAAAGGGACTTCAATTATGCATAGGGAAATGGAAAAGGCCTTCTGAGCAAGTTGCATGGGGTGAGGAAAATATTGCTATAACAAATGCCCCCTAATGTGTGAGGTTAGAGGAGTATCTACGATGGCCGAAATACATTATCAGTCCCAGAAGTGGAGTAATGGAGACCCAACTGGACGAACTAGTTGCTCATAAGAATATTACAATTCATAATGACTTTGTACACATGGCTTCTGATTTGAATTACACTACAGATCCATGTGGAAATATACAAAATAGTTGTTCATGGCCATGAAGAGGCAAGACAAAGCAGATACATGCCATAGGTTGTCATAGTCATGAACAAGTGTTATAGGAAAATTCCCTTGCGGACAAGTGAATATCCTCTTGGATTATAGACCCCTAATACCAAGACATAAACATACAAATGAACACTAACATCCCTTTGAAAGAGAAAGAGAAGTAAGACAGTGTGATACACCTTATTCCATGGTTTGTCCTCACTGTCTCCAATCTGAGTCTGATCTCCAAACTCTTCAACACCAATCGATACCTGCAATGCAATGGACAACAAAAAGACAAAGAACTCCTACTCTACTCTACAAGATTAGACTAATCAAATCCATCTATCAAGATCGACAAACATATGCAACAATACACAACCTTTAAGGGAATATGCCAAGTAATATTGATAAGAAATTTAAAGAGATGCTTACAATTTGTAGATGAAGTTGCAACAACCTCTCCAATTCCTCCTCGTCCAACCCTTGCACAATCCTCCCAAGACCATAAGTTTGATATCCAAAAGCTTCCTCTACTTCTCCATGGAAATCCCTCATTATATAGGATTTGGAGGCTTAACCTCCATGGAGAAGATCACTCATAAGATCCACCTAAAAGACATCTCCAAGATTTTTAGGGAGAAAACATCTCTTCAAGGATTTTAGGGAGAAAATATATCTCAAGGATTTTAAGAAGGAAATATCTCTCCCATCCATGAGATTCTCAACCTCTCCTTGAAAATAGGAAACCAAATGTGAGGTGGATTCTCACACTAAATTAATTTCCCTTTTTATGAATATTAATAATTAATTCATGTGCACATGGTATTTGGACATTCATATAATATATTTCTCCTCCACATTGACTAGGGATTGCGACAAATTTTCTTTCATGGTGTCAATATATGTGACACTTTCATGACACTTGCAACACTTAGGGTGGCATTTTGGTGTGTAACAACAAGGCCCAATGAAAACCTATCTCAAAATCTATCTGAAGATATATGTATACAATGGAATACAATATGATCTCCCATGATCACTGAAGTCATATATGTACTGGTCCAATGAATGATAGCAACAACTCAGGAAAGCTGCGACTACAAACTGATGTCTTCAAGTCTTCTACACGATCCACCAAAGGTTCAAGTCTACATCATGTGAATAGAGGAGTTGAGGTCGAACATAATGAGACTTTGTTTGATTACCGATCATTAAGGTATATTGTTAACAAACACGAGACAACGTACCGATAATGAAAGTATGTAGCAAGGCACTAGGTACATTCTTACAAGTGTGAATAAAGGTGTTGAGGTCAAACTCTTGAATAATCCATCGATTAGGAGACATTGATGTATTCCCAACTGTCGATGGCGAGAGAAATTTCCATTGATGACTGCAAGCCTCTAGGTACTCAGAGGACTCTAGGCCTCATTTCCAGAATAGATGAGTTGAAGTCGATGGAAGGAGACTCGCTGAAAGGAGAGCATTAAGGCATCTCTCATCATTCATCATGAGGTTCAAAGCAATAGCTCGATGATTTAGAGGAACTCAGACGAAGACTATGTTCACGAACCAACGACCCTATGCGTCTCTCACATGCACCAGATGCAAGTAGTGCACAAAAGAGACCCTATGAATAACAACCAATAAGGAAAACTATCGACAAAGGTGAGGAAACCACCAACAAGGATAATGGAATCCAAGACATTGCATGAATCCCAATGTGTTAATAGATTTTTTATCATCGAACACAAGGGAAACCCCCTAGTCAGCGACCAATGAGGAGATGTCGATTGCTGGGTTCAAGGTTACCTACCCATAATGAAAGTAGGACTAGGGTGCATGGTAGGACTACAACTTCATGTAACTCTGAGACCAAGGATGATTTTAGGGGCTAAATTTCTCTCATGGGCTAATTTTCTACAAAAATATCGCCAAACATTTATAGTTGGCATATGAAGGATTAGTAATATTCACCAAGGTTTCTACATTTTAAAATAAATTTCCATCCTTAAAATCATCCCTGTCTGAGACACACTAAGGGTATGGCCGACATGCAAAGTCAAGATTTTTGAGAAATGACCGACACATGTTTATAGACATCCTTTTAATGAAAGCATGAGACATATAGAGGACTCCAACAACATAGAATTAATAATGAAACTTTGTGATGCAGGAGGCACCAATCAAACTCTCCATAGGGACTGGAAGAGTAACCAGTTAGAGGAGTAAAATCTAAGTAACGAGCTCAACTTCCTAAGTTCATGTTAAACCCAAACTTTGGATGACAAATGTACTCGAAATTTTGTGCTCTTTTCAAAGGAGACACGACTGTTGCCAACATGAGATAATATTCTTTTCTCGCCCATATTTTTTTGTTTTTTCATAGACAAATGAATACTATGATACATAGGAGGAAACGAGTGTCATGAGTAAGAAACTAGTTCCAATAGTGGAACATACCTATGCTCAATGCAAGGAGGCACATGCAGAACATGGACACTTAAGGGAATGTTTCCTCTTGGGGTATAGGGTGTCAGGTCGCAAAGGATATAAACAAGGCTCTGCTTGGATGATGATGCAAATTGTCGAGGTAATGAGACTATAACAAAAAAGTGGGAACCAACAATAGGTTCAATACTGCAAGTAGGATAATGGAGTGAAATTACAACTTAAAGCCAAAGAATGTCCTTTTTCAAAACTTCAGTCCCCTAGGCCCGAAAAAGTATAAAACAATACCTAGGAGAACTCTTCTAGCCATTAGTGACTAGAGTATTCCTTTTTCGAAATTAGTCTACTTAGTCTGAAAAAGGGTTAAACTTACACCAAATAGATGTCCTTTCAAATCCAATTAACGAGTGTGAAAGAGATGAAAGAGACAAGTTCACTCGACAATCTTTTTGCTTTTTAATAGAGTTGGAAAAGAGCTTAACCAAGACTCGGTGGAAGTCCCATAGGTATAGGTCAGAATGCTTATGAGTGAGAATATGAGATTCAAACACAAAGTCATATTGTAACTATAAGGGACTCTCGGTCTTATGGAAAAAAATTATGCATGGGCACTGAATGGCACGAAGTTTCTAACTAGGGCACCCATGTTTGGTAAGCCTCTACCATTCACTAATGACACTTCTAGTAGAAAAAATAAGGTTATGTGTCATTAATGAATGGGTTCGTACCTAAGGAATATGAATCAAAGTTATAGGATAATGCAAGTGTGCGAAATGAAGTGACGACCTTGTTGGACAACTGAGAGGGGGGGGGGTGAATCAGTTGTTACCGTGCATAACCAATTATGATTATTTTAAACTCTTTACATAGCACTCAATGACAATCACAATAATGCAGGGAGGTAAGCAATATAACATTTTACATCAATCACACATATGAAATATACAAAGACATATATTTCCCGAGGAAACCCATAAAGGGTAAAAACGTCTTCTTCTTGGTATGATAAGTAATATTTACATTTTGTACATTATCATACATATGAACTCCAACTCACTATGAGGCTACAACCTCTGTTTTGCAAGCTACAACTTGCTGAGAGCACCAACTCTCTGTTTTCTCTAACACCTACTAGAAGGAAGCACCAACTCCCTGGTTTCTCTAGCACCCACTAGAAGGAAGCACCAATTCCCTGGTTTCTCTAACACCCACTAGAAGGAAGCACCAACTTCTTGGTTTCTCTAGCACCCACTAGAAGAAAGAAAAAAATCCATAAGTGTTCCAGAACCAACTGGATAGAAGCACCAACTTCCAGTCACACAGGCACCAACATGTATAACAAAGAACAACAGTTCTCCCTTGCACCACCCTGCCACCCTGAAATATAAAGTTTGCCATATATATAAATTTATCACAGTGATACAATATTTATAAATGGTTTACTAGTCTCATCACTGTTCTGCTTCACTGCTCTGCTCTACTTGCATCAGTGTCTTCCTACACACCTTCCTTATGTTTATGTTCTTCTTCCTTTATGCTCTGTGCACCATGTCCCTTCTATGCACCATTCCTCTTCTGCGTATTTCAGCTGCTGTACACTGCCTCCTTCTACACGCCTGAATGACTCTCAACAACAACACCATCTCTTCTTTGTTTCACCTTCTTATAGTCTATGTGCACCTTGTGCATCCTATATGCTCAATCCTTCTACATGCTCGACACACCACCATTGTTTTTCACATCGGGATGTTCACTCCACTCCACATTGCCACCGCTTCACCCCCTCAAGCATAAACACACTCTCTCTTTTTTGCATGTTCTGCTCGTGTCGAGTCTTCTTCCTGATCATCATGGAAATTCCTCAGCTTTTCTGGCAGTTATGCCCATGCGTTCATCATCACGGGGTGTTATGCTGAGATTCCTTAGCCTGTCTAGTAGTTGAGACTCCTCGTCTTCTCTATCATAGTCGAGCTCATCCTCTCTGTTGCAGTTACAGGCTTCAATGCTCTTCCATTTGTCAATCGCCTCTATCAATAGTCTTCATTCCACTGACAGATGCCTTGAGACCCTTCATCTTCTCTGGCGATCACCCTGAAGTCTCTTCGAGTCCTCTGACATAAACCATCAATTGTTTCTAGCAGTTACATTGTGAACCTATTGAGACTTGTTCCTTTGACACCTTTCACCTTTCCTTTCACATGTGGCCTCAAGCGGTGACCACAACCTACACCAAAAGGTGTTTTTTCATTTCGACATTTTGGCATTTCACATGTCGCGAATTCCTGTTGCGAGACATCTTGACTCTCCAAGTCGCGATCTCTGAAATGGAGCTTGGTTGCACTAGCTCCTTCCTCCATCTTCCGCAGATGTGACCACTGGCTGTAACCACAACCTTATTCGAAACTGCATTTCACAATTTCGTGTTTCACGAATTTGTTGCGAGTCACTCTGACTCTTCCAACTCCCGATCATGAAATGGAGCCTTTCAACTTGCAAGCTCCTTCCTTCACATGCCCACAGTTTTGACCAAGTGTTTATCCATAAAGTGCTTTGGCGATTTCTCATTTTGGCATTCCTGTGGTGAAGTGTTTCGACACTTCCAACTCCCGGTATCCGAAACTTGCACCGAAAGGTGTTTTTCGCATTTCGGCATTCCTGTGGTGAAGTGTTTCGACACTTCCAACTCCCGGTATCCGAAACCTGCACCAAAAGGTGTTTTTCGCATTTCGACATTCTAACATTTCGGTATTCCTGTGGTGAAGTGTTTCGACACTCCAACTCCCGGTATCCGAAACCTGCACCAAAAGGTGTTTTTCGCATTTCGGCATTCCAACATTTCGGTATTCCTGTGGTGAAGTGTTTCGACACTCCAACTCTCGGTATCCGAAACTTGCACCAATAGGTGTTTTTCGCATTTCGGCATTCCTATGGTGAGATATCTTGACACTCCATGTCGTGATCCCCGAAACTCCGAAACTCCATGTCGCGATCCCCAAAACTATGAAATGGAGTCTTTGTTGATGTGTCTATTTTGGGATTTCGACGTTTCGCATTTCACAACTTCGGGACTCCTGTGATGAAGAGTCTTGAATCTTGACTCCTCCAACTCCCAGTATCCGAAACTCCGAAATGGATATTAAGTCCACTAGATTATGATCTTTCCATGCCATTATCGCTACTGATCTTCCTTGCCTGCCTGTTTTCCATTGTTGTCTCCCAACTGTAAACCTACCAACGTCGCTACTATTCTTTCCTGTAACCATACCTTCGTCGTTGTTGTTCTTGCCATCAATAACTGTAAGCATGCTATCGTTGCTGTTTTTGTTTCCTGTAGACATGCCATCGTTGCTTCTGTTCTTTCCATCAATGATAAGCACACTCTTCTTGTAAACATGCTAACAATCTCCCCCTTTGGCATTGATGGCAACCCTGAACAGCTGCGCTAATCTGTTTGGACCTCCAACTATAGCATCTAGTCCAGACCACTCCTTTTCTCCCCCTTTGACATCAATGTCAAAGAAAACATGCTCCCCCTGAGCTGTTGCAATATTTTTCGGAGGTATAAGATATTCAATCAATACAAACTCCCCCTAACATGATGGACTCTCTTAGGTGTGAGACGGGATGACACCCAACTTCTGTCGGAGATATTCAAATGGTGTCTTGGCTAGGGGTTTAGTAAAGATGTTTGCAATTTGTTCTGTGGTTGGAATGTAATGGACCTGAACAATCTGATTGGTGACCCGCTCTCTCAGAAAATGGTATTTTATGGGAATATGCTTGGTCTTGGAGTGGAATACAGGATTCTTGGACACACTGATGGCACTAGTGTTATCACAATGAATTGGGATCGGTGCAATGTATTTTACCTCCAAGTCTGCAAGTGTCTGAATCATCCATAATACCTGAGTGCAACAGGTAGAAACAACAATGTACTCTTCCTTTGTAGTTGATAAAGAAATGGAACCTTGCTTTTTACTCAACCATGCTATTAGAGAATCTCCTAAGAAGAACACATCTCCACTCGTGATTTTCCTTTCATCCATGCAGTTATCCCAATCAACATCTGAGTAGACTGATAATTGAAAATTCTGATTCTTAGGATACCATAGGCCATAGTTCACTGTTTCTTTCAAATATCTGAATATCCTTTTGACAGCTAGCAAATGACTTTGTTTAGGTGCAAACTGATATCTTCCTACCATTCCAACAACATGCATTATGTCTGGGCAAGATGCTGTGATGTACAACAGGATGCCTATCATTGACCTATATGAACTTTGATCAACATTAGGTGAGTCATCATCCTTGCTTAATTTGCATCCAGTAACCATAGGTGTGCCCACAGGTTTAGAATCTCCCATTTGAAACCTTTTCAACATTTCTCTTAGATATTTTTCTTGAGAAATGAACATCCCTTCAGACCTCTGAGTATTTTGCAGACCAAGAAAAAATGACAGTTCACCTATCATAGACATTTCAAACTCAAACTCCATGGAAGAAACAAATCATTGTACCAATGAATCCTTATTACATCCGACGATGATTTCATCTACATAGACCAACATGATGAACAATTCATTATCCTTTGTTTTGATATATAGATTGTTGTCAACTGTTCCTCTCTTGAACCCTTTGTCTTTGAGATACGTATCCAGTCTGTGATACTAGGCACGAGGGGCTTGTTTTAACCCATATAAAGATTTCTTCAGCTTGCATACTAAGTCATGGTTATCAGACAGTTCGAAACCCTCTGGTTGTTCCATATAGACTTCTTCATTTAAATCTCCATTTAGAAAAACTGACTTGACATCCATTTGATAGACTTTAAACCTTTTATGACAAGCATAGACAAGAAATATCCTGATAGCTTCTAATCTTGCTACGGGCGCAAATGTTTCATCAAAATCCAGTCCTTCTATTTGAGCATAACCTTTAGAGACCAATCTTGCTTTGTTCGTGACAACTTGTCCTTGCTCATTCAAATTATTCTTAAAGATCCATTTGGAACCAATGATATTTTTACCTTCAGGTCTATGAACCATCTCCCACGTATTGTTTTTCTCAATCTGATCAAGTTCATCATTCATTGCTTTAACCCAATGGTCATCTTTGCTAGCTTCATTAAAATTCTTGGGTTCTAGCATGGATATGAAAGCTATATGTGATTGTTCGGTGTTTTTGATTATCTTTCTTTTGGTTTGTACACCTTTGTATTTTTCACCAATTATTTGACTTGCAGGATGATTCTTTTGAGTGATTCTGGAGGAGGAATTTGAAGTTGTCTGCTGATTTGAGTCTGTCTGAGTATCTGTGTATTCATCTGATTCAAAGTCTTCATTTTTTGATTCTTGGACCTGTTCATCTTTAGCTTTAGCTGTTTCCTCTGTAGAAG
This sequence comes from Picea engelmannii, assembly GCA_009831015.1. NCBI lineage: Eukaryota > Viridiplantae > Streptophyta > Pinopsida > Pinales > Pinaceae > Picea > Picea engelmannii. Next base: position 290,026 of record ML789227.1, on the reverse strand, counting down.
ACTCATTATTGTACACCTCTCTTGCTGGGATTCCTTCATCAACTTTTATGTCAATACAGTCAACCATTTTATGCAACCTCTTATAATAGCATCTGTATCCTTTACTGTTTGTAGAATACCCTAAGAAGATACCTTCATCATCCTTGTCATCATATTTGCCAAGGTTCTCATCATTATTCTTTATGTAACATTTACTCCCAAAGACTTTGAAGTGTTTTATTGAAGCAGGTCTCCCATACCACAGTTCATAAGGTGTCTTGTCACTTTGTGGTCTGAGGTGGGATTTGTTAAGAACATGGATTGTTGTGTGTATTGCTTCTACCTAGTAGGTTTGATCAATGTTCTTCTCATTCATCATTGACCTGGCCATTTGTTGCACTGTTCTGTTTTGCCTCTCAACTACTCCATTTTGTTGTGGAGTTCTTGGGATTGTGTATTCTCTCTTGATCCCATGCTTATCACAGAATTCCTTGAAATCACTTGACATAAATTCTCCTCCTCTATTTGATCTTACTGCCTTTAACATATTGCCTATTTGATTATCAGTTAAAGCCTTACATATTTTAAACTTCTCAAATGCTTCAACTTTTTCCTTGAGAAAGGCAACCCAATTAAGTCTGGAGTAATCATCAATAATCAGCATGAAGTAGTTTTCTTTCCCTGTGCCTTCCTGTCTTGATGGTCCACATAAATCCATATGAACTAGTTGGAGTGGTTTCTCTTTTGAAGTAGAGCTCTTGGACTTAAACTGTGTCCTGGTTAGCTTTCCTACTTGGCAGGGTTTACACATAGAATCTTGGGGCTTTGATATTCTCGGAAGATCTTTTACTACCTCAAGATTTTTGAGCTTGATTAAGTGGTCAAATTTTAGATGTCCAAGTCTCCTATGCCATAACCAGCTTTCATCATACTTTCTTAAGTGGCATTCTTATTTTTCTTCTTTTAACACATAGACATTGTTTTATGTTCTTATCCCTTTTGCAACTAGCTGTCTTGAATTCACAGATTTTATTCTACAATCTTTAGAGGTAAAAACGACTTCACATCCTCGGTCACAGACTTGAATAACACTAAGAAGATTATGTTTCAGACCTCTTACAAACAACACATCTTGAGCTTTCCCTTTGCCATTACTCAAACTTACCATTCCTTTACCTTTTATTTTCCCTGGTGCATCATTTCCAAAAGTTACATTCCCTGATTTTCTTTCACTTAGAGTTAGAAACTTACTTTGTCTCCAGTCATATGTTTGGAACATCCACTATCAACATACTAGGGATTCTTTTGTCTTTGGGCTGATAACACTAGTCCAAACTTGTCATCTGCTTTCTTCTTCCAAACCTTGACATTTTCAGCGGTGGGGATCAAATCTGGCTTGTAATTCCTTAAGCGACAATCTGCAGCTTTATGTCCATAGTTATGACAGATGTAACATTCTGGTTCACTAAATAGAAGATCATAGCGATTGTTATGCTCATAACTATTGTTATGTTTAACCTGCGTCCTTTTCCCAACTATCACATGATTTATAGTCTGAGGTTGTTTTTTGCTTGGTTGTCTCGATCTTTGTTGTGGAAGATGGTTATTCGTTGAATATCTTGATTGTTCATATCTAAATCTTAAAGAACAGTTTATAGCTTTGTGACCAAAATTAGAGCCGAAAAAACAATAACCATAGAAAAAACCTTTGTACCTTGAAAAAGTATGTGTTCTTTGAGGAGGTCGATTTCTTTCATGCCGATAATCTCTCTGATCTATAGATTCGGTTCTGGTACTTTTTCTTTCATTCCTTCTTGGTGGCTGATTTTCTTTCTTTGTTGCTGCAAAGTGACTGTTGTCAATGTTTGAGGATTTGACAAACTTGATAGGTTCTGTATTACTTGGATGATCACTACTTGATCCATCTTCATACCCCAATCCTGTTTTCAGCTTCGGGTTTCTTAGCTGATTCAGAATGGTGGCCAATTCTTCTGATGCTTTGATACTTGACAGATTCTAATGATACAAGGCTTGAAACTTCTCCAACTCTTTCCTGGTTTTCACTACTTCTTTTTCCAGAGATTCACATCTTGCCTTCTTTTCTGATAACTATTGTTTCAGAATGTCTTCAATTTTCTTTGCCTCTTCTAATTCCACTTTTAGTAGTGCAAAGTATTCATCAGGCTATTTACTGTCTTTCTCAAACTGTATCAACAATTGTTTTTGCTTTCCCTTCTTAATTCCGAGTCTGTCAGTTTCTTCCAAAGCATTGATTATTTCACCTTCCATATCCACCACAGCTTCTTCACCATCCATTTCACCTCCTGTGTGTTCATCATCAAAATATCCCATATCCATAAGCATAAAATCATTTAGTTGATCTTCAATAGAGGAGTCATTGTCTTCATCATCTGAAGGATCATCATCATTGTTTACACAAAGACTTTCTTCTTAAAATTATTCTCTTTAAAGAAATTTCTGTGTTTGTGCTTCTCCTCATCATCACATTTCTGATCCTTTCTTTTGTGAGGACATTTATTTGCAAAATGACCTATCTTACCACAGTTGAAACATTTGAAAGGTAGTTTACCTTTGTATTTGCTTGATCCCTTCTTCAGTCTCTTCACAAATTTTGCTTCAATTTCATCAGGCTTAGAATCCTCATTCTTGTCTTCCTTAAATGATGCTTATCTGGAGGTGGGTTTATCTTTAACTATTCTCATTTCATACACAGCCAATGTTCCTAGAAGTTGATCAAACTCCAAGGTTTTTAGATCATTAAGTTCTTCTTTACCTTCTCATTACCTTCATAACTGCTAATGAGTTTGTCCCACATTTCTTTGGCAGTTCCTAGGTGCATAAATTTTATGAATTCTGCTTCTGCAAGCCGACTCAAGATAGTATTCATAGCCTTAGCGTTGAAACTAAATTCTAGCTTGTCATCCTTATTAGCTAGTTCAACTGGCTTTACATAACCGATATCTACCACATTCCAGACATCTGCACCTAAAGCCATTATGTAGGTTCTCATTCTAACTTTCCAGAAGACAAAGTTTGTTCCATTGAATAGAGGGGCATTATTGGTTGAATTTCCTTCATGGCTTGACATATTTAAGCTCTAGGATCTACCCTTAGATAAAAGGGTCCGTTTNCTGATACCAATTGTTGGACAACTAAGAGGGGGGGGGGGGTGAATCAGTTGTTACCGTGCTTAAACAATTATGATTATTTTAAAGTCTTTACAGAGCATTCAATGACAATCACAATAATGCAGGGAGGTAAGCAATAGAACATTCAACATCAATCACACATATGAAATATACAGAGACAGATGTTTCCTGAGGAAACCCATAAAGGGTAAAAACCTCTTCTTCTTGGTATGATAAGTAATATTTACATTCTGTACATTATCATACATATGAGTTCCAACTCACTGTGAGGCTACAACCTCTGTTTTGGAAGCTGCAACTTACTAAGAGCACCAACTCTTTGTTTTCTCTAGCACCTACTAGAAGGAAGCACCAACTCCCTGGTTTCTCTAGCACCCACTAGAAGGAAGCACCAACTCCCTGGTTTCTCTAGCACCCACTAGAAGGAAGCAACAACTCCCTAAGTGTTCAAGCACCAATTGGATGGAAGCACCAACTTCGAGTCACACAGGCACCAACATGTATAATAGAGAACAACAATTCTCCCTTGCACCACCCTGCCACCCTAAAATATAAAGTTTTCTATATATATAAATTTATCACAATGATACAATATTTATCAATGTCTTACTGGTCTCATCATTGTTCTTCTACACTTCTCTGCTCTACCTGCATCAGTGTCTTCCTGCACACCTTCCTTACGCTTTATGTTCTTCTGCCTTTTATGCTCTGTGTGCCATGTCCCTTCTATGCACCATTCCTCTTCTATGTATTTCAGCTGCTGCACACTGCCTTCTTCTACACGCCTGAATGACTCTCAACAACAACACCATCTCTTCTTTGTTCTGCCTTCTTATAGTCTTTGTGCACCTCATGCATCCTATATGCACAATCCTTCTACATGCTCTACACACCGCCATTGTTTTTCACATCAGGATGTTCACTCCACTCCACAATGCCACGGCTTCACCCCCTCGAGCATCAACACACTCTCTCTGTTCTGCATGTTCTTCTCGTGTCGAGTCCTCTTCCTGATCATCATGGCAATTCCTCAACTTTTCTGGTGGTTATGCCCATGCATTCATCATCATAGGGTGTTATGCTGAGATTCCTTAGCCTGTCTAGTAGTCGAGACTCTTCGTCTTCTCTATCATAGTCGAGCTCATCCTCTCTGTTGCAGTTACAGGCTTCAATGCTCTTCCATCTGTCAATTGCCTCTATCAACAGTCTTCATTCCACTGGCAGATGCCTTGAGACCCTTCATCTTCTCTGGTGATCACCCTGAAGTCTCTTCGAGTCCTCTAACATAAACCATCAGTCATTTCTAGCAGTTACATTGTGAACCTATTGAGCCCTGTGCCTTTGGCACCTTTCACCTTTCCTTTCACATGTGGCCTCAGGCGGTGACCGTAGCCTACACCAAAAAGTGTTTTCGCATTTTGGCATTTTGGCATTTCACATGTCACAAATTCCTATTGCGAGGCATCTCGACTCTCCAAGTCGTGATCTCCGAAATGGAGCTTGGTTGCACTAGCTCCTTCCTCCATCTTCCACCGATGTGACCACTGGCTGTGACAACAGCCTTATTTGAAACTGCATTTCACAATTTCCCGTTTTGCGAATTTGTTGCGAGTTACTCTGACTCTTCCAACTCCGGATCACGAAATGGAGCCTTGCAACTTGCAAGATCCTTCCTTCACATGCCCACAGTTGTGACCAAGTGTTTATCCATAAAGTGCTTTGGCAATTTCGCATTCCTGTGGTGAAGTGTTTCGACACTTCCAACTCCCGGTATCCGAAACTTGCACCAAAAGGTGTTTTTCGCATTTCGACATTCCGACATTCATGTGGTGAAGTGTTCCAACACTTCCAACTCCTGGTATCCGAAACCTGCACCAAAAGGTGTTTTTTTCATTTCGGCATTCCGACATTTTGGTATTCCTGTGGTGAAGTGTTTCGACACTCCAACTCTCGGTATCTGAAACCTGCACCAAAAGGTGTTTTTCGCATTTTGGCGTTCCGACATTTCGGTATTCCTATGGTGAAGTGTTTCGACACTCCAACTCCCAGTATCCGAAACCTGCACCAAAAGGTGTTTTTCGCATTTCAACATTCCGACATTTTGGCATTCCTGTGGTGAGATATCTTGACACTCCATGTCGCGATCCCCGAAACTCCGAAATGGAGTCTTTGTTGATGTGCCTATTTCGGGATTTCGACGTTTCACATTTCGCAACTTCGGGACTCCTATGATGAAGAGTCTCGACTCTTGACTCCTCCAACCCCCAGTATTCGAATCTACTAAATGGAGATTACGTCCACTAGCTTCTGATCTTTCCATGCCATTATCGCTGCTGATCTTCCTTGCCTGCTTGTTTTCCATTGTTGTCTCCCAATTGTAAACCTACCAACATCGCTACTATTCTTTCCTGTAACCATACCTTTGTCGTTGTTGTTCTTGCCATCAGTAACTGTAATCATGCTATCGTTACTACTATTCTTTTCTGTAGACATGCCATCGTTGGTGTTGTTCTTGCCATCAATGACAAACACGCTCTTCTTGTAAACATGCCAATAGACCTATCCTATATGTTGGTCAAAGAAAATACCTACCAAAGTCACGAACGTGCGACATAATACTCGAAAGAAAAAGAATCTCTGGATAAAACCACCAAAACCAACTCCATCCACTGCAATATTAGTCCACTAGGCCAAAATATTAGCAAAAACTATGTAAAGTGGGTAGAAATTTTCTATAAATAGTAAAAATAACCAATTTTACCATACCATTTCACATTTAAACCCAAATAGTGTATTTTGAACCAATTTTCTCACGACCTTCAAGTGTCGATTGCGGGAGCGATGAGCAACGAAATTGACAACCGTTTGGACCAAGTAAGTACTCTTTCCCTCCTCTTCATTTCTAGTGGATTACGATTTTAAATCAGGTCTCATTTTTTGAGTTTTTTAAGGCACAAATTAGGAATCAGGGTGTACGCGAGCTGTAGTTCATCAGGTCTCATATATGCAACCCTATATGCGACTGCCATAAAAATAGACCATGTATATGCATACCTATATGCGACTGTGTATAAAGCAACTTGTGTACAAGTCCATAACTTGGCTTTTTAAAGAAAATTGACTCAAAAAATGGATTTTTTCTTGCAGGATGGTACTTGAATGGAGAGAAGGAGAGCATCAGGAAGTTGATGCTGCAATGGAAAGATATCCAAGGGCCCAATTAGAATTAAAAAGATGCGGGCTTTATAATTTTTGGGATCTCAAAGGGATGAGGGCTCAAGTGAGGTTGCTCCAAATGCTGGTGAACTTTTGGGATTTAGATATAGAGGCCTTCAACCTTGATGGACAACCATTGAGAATTGAAGTCGAGGATATTTACTTTCTTACAGGATTGTCACATCGGGGTGAGGTGGTGAACCTCAAATCTTGGGGAGCTAGGAGTGGCATGAACATAGAGGACTACATCACCACTCACTGTGTTGCAGACACAAAAAAGGTAGGGAGCCAACTCCCCATTAGAGCGATCAACAACATGAGTCTAAATATCGTCATTCTCATGATTACACAGATCATGGGTTTGACCTTGTTGCACCAGGCATGAAGGACACTGATGTTCTACTCAGTGGAGTGCTTACGACCCATAGTGTATGATTGGTACACCTCACTACTGGATAACATGAAGAGCCAACTGACATACTCCAAACAGGGTAGGAAGAGGAACTTCGAGTTCACATCTATCTTGTGTAGTTTTTTCTTCGAGCAGGTTCTAGGATTGAGCCCTAGAGCCATGATTGCTCCACATAGACTGATCGATCCAACCATGTCACGGTGGGCCGAGGTGAGGAGGCGGTTGGGAGGTGGTAGGGTACCAACCCCCTACAACGATGAGTTCTTATTCTGGTGGCGTCGACAGGTGATAGCCCTAGATGACTATCCTTATGTAGGGATCGACTACAGAGGATATCCAGACATGCCACTGCCACAAAGTTTCGCCTACAGAGATATAGGTATGAAAAAAGTTTTATATATTTCATTTTTTTGTATTTTTTTAAAAGAGTTAAAAAACACAAATATTTTTGGATGATGTCAAGTATTTACAAAAAAGGTTTGTTTCAAAGATGTGGGTCCATGACGGCCATATGGATTACGACGACACCGACGGAGGCATAGGGAGGATGAGCTAGCGAGAGGATACTCAGAGAGAGTGATCAAAATCTGGACCAAGGGTCAAATTTTAGCTCAAAAATCAACATTCTCGGAATTGCCTCAAAACGAACAAGAACATAGCCCTTGTCATCACGAACCCAACGCAATTCATTTCTTCTCAAACAGACGTCGGGAACGAGAGATATCGTGATCTGTCTGAATCGTCAAACAGGGAAAAAAATGGATGTACGTGGCAGAGTCCACACATGCTGATTTGGCGACCGTACGATGACATGGCAGTTGATGATGTGGCAGTTTCATATTGGCAGATTTGGGTGAATGTCGCTTCGACACGTGGCATCATTTTGGTTAATGGTAAGGTTCCACGTGGCCCAGTCATGGGCTGCCACGTGGCACCCCATTATTGGTTGTTGGTCTATGGTTTGTTAATCAAAACATTATGGAGTCTGCGGGGATCGAACCCCGGACCTCCCACACCGGCTAAGCCTTAACAAAGTCCGCCCGACCACTATGCCATGCGTTGGTTCTTATTAACCATATGGCTTTTAAAATATTTGAGTTTGAATTAATGTTAAGTGGCGGGGGGTCGGGCCGGGGCCTAGCCCTGACCCACGGTTGTATTGCGTACCATATGACTCTATACGGTGGCGCATTAATACATATTTCAAACAAAGCCCCGGTCATATGTATTTACATATGACCTTTACCTTGGCACGGGGAGTTGTATTTTAAATGGAGCCCTCTTTTGCGCTAGAGCGAGGTCTTATGGAGGACCCATATGCCCACCGACTTGCGGTTGGGGGCAAAAAATCCGTTAACGGTTCGACAGTTTGATAATTTTTGTGGTTGTGTGCTGGTGCCAGGTTTTTGCGCTTAAATAAGCGTGTGTTCTAGGTTCAAGCACACAGAGGTGCATTTTGGCGAACCAGAGCCAGCAAGCTTGAAGGAAGAGGATGGCAGGAGGCCTATCGTTCTCATTTTTTGGCCGATTGAGGTGCCGTAAAAGCCCAGATAGGGTTTTTTGGACGTCCTGAATCCATTGGCACTGTTATAAAGGCCATTTGAAGACTTCTTTTGCAGGTTTTTCACCATTGAAGTTTCAGGAAGCTCCAGGGAGCTTGAAGCCCTCATTGATTGAGGACATGTTTTGGTGAGCCTATGTTTGTTTTCTGTGATTGAATAATCATTTTTGGCTAATTGTTATGCTCTGAACACATTGGGATAGGTTTCAGAGTATTTTGAGGACTTTTACAGGTGTTTTTGCCAAAGAGAATCTCAATGAAGCTTATGGCCACATGTAGAAGAGGTCATGCCTGGATGAGCCATGATCCGTTTTCAGAGTTTTATTAGTCATTTTTGGGGTTTTTATGTGTTCTGATGTCAATGGTACAGTCTGTTTTTCCATTGGAGTTGAGCAGCAGCTTGTAAAATAACTTTTGACAAATTAATCCCAGAGAGCCAAGTCCATTAATGGAGGCTCAAGGAGATGTAGCCCGGAGAGGGGTGAACTCCTTTATCATCTTGTTCTTGTTGTGAGTTTGATGGTTTATTTGCTGCAAGTTGTGTTGCTGCGTATTTATTTGAAGTACATATTTAACCATCTAAAAGAACAATTCCTCACACATAAACATTCAAAAGAAGATTCATAAACTTGGCACATAATTTTATCTTGCATATTTTAACACATGAAGCAAGGTCCTGTAAAGTTTATTTTAATGAAGTAGAGGGTGATTTCATAACATAACAAGTTAGCCTTCTATTTTCAAATCAGAGAGTGCTTCAAAATTTGTAGGGCAACCTGTCTCGTTTGACACACATAATACCCATGGTTCAGGTAGAAGATCTGCCAAAGCCAATGCAGGGACAGGTGGTGGGTGTGCCCCGTGCATGGGTGCGACTCTTGCGGCATCTCGAAAACGCTGTAGTATGCTACCATGACATACATCCGCTGCCGCAGACATATATTTCATGCTCATTGTATCGACCGGATATATATGTATTTTGAGGGTGTAAGCCCCAATTTTGTACTATGACACCATATTTTGGATATATATAACTTTGGTCTTCGACTTTACTTATGTTACAATGTGTTAGATACTTAATTAGAGCTTTGGCCAATCTAAAATATAATTAACATATGCATCAGATACATAATTAGAACTTCTGGGTATGTGATTATAAATTATAAAATCAAAATGTCATTCCAAAATTCATACCCATAGGAATTGTCAGAGTAGAGTAGGATATCACACTCTAAAACTGCCGTTCAAATGACATACTACTAACTGGGAGTCCAGGAGAATTTCTAAATATCGAACACCATGTGAAATGGCATCACGTAAAAGCTCTATAATGACACTATATTCGGCCACATTATTCATTGATGGCCCTAGACAAACACCACCTGAAGACACTAGTTGACCCTCGGGTGAGTAAACAACCCAAGTGGTGAAATCCAAGTTCCATGTATGACAACTAGCACCGTTTGTGAATCCTAAGTAAACCGAAGACTCCATTGACATCTTCCAACCAAGGGAAAACTCGATAAGCAAGCTGATGACACCAAGGAAAATATATATATACACTAAGATACACTAGTATACAAAGAGTTATGCCCAAGATTGGGGCTCAAGCGTAATATCTTTTCAAGTAGAGCCCATTTCCATGCTCAACCAACATATTCCCTTCATAATCTTCTAACTCATAGGCTCCTTTTTCTAAGACACATCGAATGATATAGGGACTGTGCCACATGGGGTTGAACTTGCTTGCCCCCAATAGTTCTTTGGATTGGTCATACAAGAGGATAAAGTCACCCTCAACATATTGTCGAGGACAAACAAACTTATCATACTGGACCTTGACACGCCATTTATTCACTTTGATAGTCATAGAGGCATCTCGACGTTTCTCATCTAGGCTCTCTAGGTGTACGAGGCGTTCTTCAATATCAGAAGTGTCAGGTAGGAGCTTAACTGCCAGTCTAAGAGAAGGGATTTTTCACTTCAAGCGAGGGTCGATTCCTGGTTTGTTCTCGTAAAATCGAGCGAATGACTGAATTTCTTCAGGTGAGTGATCCACACCGATATATGGATTCTCAATTTTACCAAGAATGTGAGAGATGTTGATTGTGACAGTAGGATAAGTACTCTCTATGTTCCCTTTGGCATAAATGTCATGCGTATTAAGTGGAACTATGACGTGACCGACTATCTCACTCAAGGTAGATATGAAATCATCTTGTTCGATCCTAACAAGCTCCGGGAGGAAGTAAGAACGATGATGCATATCATCCCATGGCCTATATGAACCATTCACGGCCTCTAAGATCGCTTCATATGAAGGTAAAGTATCATTGAGGAAATCATGTGAGAAAGATGATGAAGTGGACCATATGAGATGGAGAACAAGATCCTCCTTGTCTGTCTGCGAGGAGACAATATCTGGTTGGCAGAAGAGTCAAGAAAAAGCCGATACGCTATCTCTGCCCCCGACAGTGGCATTGCCATTCCAATATGTAACTTACCTTCACAAGACATGGTTGGGGAAGTTAGGATCCAAGGATCATTAAAATACAAAGTGTGGAATGGAACATACCTCGTTGCGAAGGAGACCTATTGAATATGGCATAAATGTTGTGGACTGGTGCCATGAAATCAAAGGTACCCATAAGGGAGGAATACATTATGACACCAATATCCTTAGTTGTCGACTAATAATTGTCAATCACTGGGATCAATGGTCCAACTGATGCATTGGGACTAGAATCCACAAAGGATAACTGATCAATCGTCACAATTTTCCCTTCATGAGGAAAAAATAAAGTATGGAAAACAAATGATACGACCACTATCATAGCATAAGTCCAATTACTACCTAGTAATAAGTTATATTCAAGGGGTGCATCAACCACCTCGACACGCACCTCCACCATCTTTCCACCTATCTGAACCAAAAAGGTAGGAAGAATACTGTGGGGACGGAAATAACGACCATCAAATGTGGTCAACATGGTTAGATATTGAGAGAGGGATGGAGAGCTGATGGATTTCCAACAGGTTAGGGACATCACACATGTTGCAACGCCTTCATCAATAATAGTACGTTTGATGGTATACTTTGAGTAATCCACATGGATTTGGAAGGCCACATGGTAAGGCAAGCAAGGGTGAACATCCCTAATGTCAAACTTGATAACTTTAGAGCCACATAGGTCTAGAGATCCTAACGCAGATAGAAATACATTCCTCTATGAAGGACATGTTTGGAGTACCTCCAAAGCCAACATCGCACAAGGGGTTTGACCCAGATCCTCGACAATAGATTAGTTCTGGGCATATCTAGCATTAGCGTTGTGGGTAGAGCGTTTGAGTACTCCTTTCGAAATACGAGGCAAAGGCTCTAGATTTTCGATCTGCAAAGGTGCTTCCAGAGGAAGGGGAGACTCTAGACCTGGAACAAGCTGTGAAGAATTGTAATCGCAAGACCGAGTGACTACATTAATATGAGACTTAACCATATTTACGCATAAATGGTCGTCGTCATGCATCGGAGGGATTTGATTCCCACCCACCACATTTTCAACATTAGAGGAGCTCGAGGCCAGGTGTTGATTATGTGGAAAAGGATTAGTCAGCACAATGAGCGGTTGAGACAAGAGACTCACAACCTCCTCGAGTTTGGGGCACAAGTGGGTAAGGTGATCATCAGTACAAATCTTACAAGGGAATTTCACCTTCCTCTTCTCTTTCTTGTGCTAACCAACATTGACCTTCAATCTATTGTTATTAGTGTTGTGCTTGGTTTTATTATCATTCCTCCCACCCTTATGATTTTTACCATGTCCTTTCCTTTTATTCCCTCCTGGTTGCTGGTTACCATTCGGGTTGGTCGATGACCGTACATAATAAATGTCTACTGAATGAGTGGGAGTGGAGGATACAGACGAAGTCTGTCCTCCTACATATTGGATTAGAGACAAATATTTCAAATGTCTTGTCACCAAGTATGTATATTTAACATTTCAGAGCCTATAATGCCATCACCATGAGGCCCCAGCTTTTGTCTAGGGTCATAGTTTGACCTCGGTGCATCAGGGATAATTTCATATAACATCCCAGACTGAGCATATATGAGATCTAACTACTAGGATTTGAAAATCGTTTCCTCTTCAGATGTTACCCTAGATGTAGAGACATCCTTCGAAATATAAGGTAGTAAATACTTTAGAAACCATTCCAATAGGAACTCTAGAGGAATGTAGGCTTTGATCAACCACTTCCGTCTACGCCACTCTTGGATGTGATCCGAGATATGGGTGGCTTTGTCGTGGCGGAGGGCTGACAAAATTTCTATGTTGGCATCGTAACGAACCGACAATTGGAAGTGGTTGAGAAAGACTAAACCCATTTGGTTAAAGCTACTGTATGTCCCCCCAGGTAGCTCTATGTACCATTTCACTGCAACCCTCATGAGGATGCGTTGAAACAATGTTAAATGGATAGTATCGTCGTTAAGGGAATTTGAAGAGCACCAAAGATGAAAAGTAGTGACATGATCACTAGGATCCTCACCAATATTTCCCTCGAATTTCAAAATATCCAATGGAAGCTTGGCAGGGACAGGGGGCCATGACAGATCATGGCGCACTAGGTCATTCATTAATCTTGATAAGTTTGGAAAATTAAGCGTGGCCATAAAAGGGAGATGGGGTTGCAGCATCTGAGCCCATGCTCCCATGAAAGGTTGTTGTTGGGGAATCACAACCCATCTAGAGTTCTGGTAAGCACCATGGCCTTGTCCGGGATTGAAACCCCCCCTCCAAAATGATTCATAAGGGGTTGGTTGGGAACCATTCCAGTAGGAATGTTATAAGGAGGGTTATGAATATTTCCCCCAGATGGAGTAACTCCAGGTTGGGGGTTGCTCAAAGTATGAAATTGACCTCCCCTGGGTGGAAATCTAGAGAATAGAGGTGGATTTTTCATGTCGAATGTGTTGGTCAGAATCGGTGTGGAGGTGGTAGGTGTAAAGGATGGAACATAAGCAACAACTTGTCTGCCTAGTTGACCACTCCATCGAGGAGCATTAAGACTAGGATTAGACCTAGGGTGAAAAGGAGGTTGGCTTCTAATTGTGTGAGTCATTTGGGGAATATGAGCACCACCAAACAAGAATGGAATATGCGGAGGATCCATGCCCCCAAGTCCAATACTAGGATTTGTATTTGTCATTAGGATGGATGACAAAAATTGTGATGTGAGATTCGTCATACCACAAGAAAAAGGGCTAGAGGCCGTAAGGATGGACTGAGTATTGTACCTAGGTGTACCAAAAAATAGACCCAAAAAGTTTTGCAACTATAGGTTGAGTAGCAACCATAGGTTGGATAGGAGTGATGACTGGAACCTCAAGCACTACAACAATAGTGGTCGAAGGCATATAAGGAGTTCCATTAACTACGGTAGGTATGGGAGTCGAAGGACTCCAGATATCTTTCTGACTAAACGCAATACTCATACTTGTATGACCACAAGTCTGGTAGGTGGAGGTGTGTGTACCACAATTGATAACTTTATGCCCTTTAGAAGGAAAAGACTCAAGATGCAATGGTAACTTCAACAAATGACAAGACCTGCGAGGAAGCGGGTCTGGCTCCACGATGACTCAAGACTCAAGATATACAACAAATCCTAAGGCCAACTAACAATCAAAGAGCACACCAAAATAAACAAAAAGGCCAATATTCACACAAACATGATATAGTGGTTTCAAGGGGCCTCCTTCACTAAAGTAGGTATGCCTTGCCCAAGAGAGGCCTGCGAATCCCTTCAAAAGATCGAAGGTATCAAAATCAGTTATAAGGGCCCTCATGGGCTTAACATCACAGTCGGTTAGATCCCCTCGGAGAGGTAATCGTCCATAAAGGTTGTGTGTTGCCTCACCCTTATCTGACCCAGGGTACCTGCAGAATAACCCCTACAAGTAACCTATGTGGCTACCTATGTCAAGCAACTAAATCCACCACGATATAACCAATGTGCAGGAGAATAGTCGTAAGTCAGGTCCACAGTATGGGTAGAGTAACAAAGCCCAAAATCTTGAAAGCACCACCTCTCACAGAGGTAAAGGAATTAGCAAGACCCCCAGATACCAATAGATTCCAGGAAATATCTCTCACGCTAAGAAAGTTTTAGAGGGATATCTCTTCAACCAACTTCATGCGACCTCGTGCTTAACACCGGTGTCAGCGGAGCCTCCCGACGTCACCAATTATACAATGGATTTCACCACTCCCTTAGTCAGATACATATGTTGAGTTTAATATACTTGGATAAGTTTACTCACAAAATCCTATTTCAAGGCTCTATATCTTAAGCTAGATTGTGCACCCTGAAAAATAAAATAGTTTCTAATTAATTTTAAATTTATCCATGCTACTTGTAGTGGCCTTGTTTACTCAAAAGATGTGGTCGTGAAATTGATGATGTTATGACTCAACAAGTAAAAAAATGAATATTAATATAATGCAAAGTCCTAACTTCAATTCTCAACAAATGATAAGATTTTCAAAATGCAATTTTCAATTCAACTCTGCGATTTCAAACAAGATGAAATCTTTCCATACATGTATCAATATCAAAAACAAGATCTCAAAAGGTCAAATTCCATAATGCAAAATGTATATTTTTTTATTTTCAATATAAAAAAATGAAAATGTAAGGATTGAACCACAACTTGATATATAGATCCGACTGTAAGCAAAAAGGAGACAAACCAAACAGGATATCAAGAAGAAAACACCCAACCCAAGTTGAAAGGACAAACAATGAAAAATATGATGAGCAAGAAAAACCGCCCGAAAATTCAACCAAAGAAAGGTTTCCTATCACTCTGCAGGCACTCAACAATTATGACAGAGACCCAAGATGACTCGAAAACCATCAAAACTCACCCAACAAACACCAAACTCAACAATCAAGAAAAAAGGGATGATGTACGAGACTGTCTAGGAAAAAACTGCGTATGTATACTCCCTATAGAACGACAACTCACATATGTACGCATATTTCAAGGGAAAAGTCGCGTATGTGTCTTAAAACACTGCCAGGTTAAGGATAAGGGAAAGAAAATCAGACTCAAAATGAAAAGAGGTTGTTAAGCAATCAGACGACAAGGAAACTCAAGTTAACAGAGAGCAATCTAAGGAGAAAAACACTCCAAACCCTGAAAAAGAAGATTCTATCCCTAGTATGGTCGCCAATTCTGTTATGAGGAAAATCACTCTATGGGAAGGGGTAAACCAAAACAGATGGAAATGACTGTAAAAATCAACTCTAATCCCAAGTATGCTATATAAACAAAAATTCTAACAATACAAGATAAAGAGACTACCTCGTTTGAATGTTTGATGAAGTCCATCGTTGAGCACTCGACTCAAAGCTATATACCTGCACCTTGTCCTCAACAACCAAGATACACAAGCATATGGTGATAATATATAAAGTTAGCACACTTAATAGCATAATCCATCAATATTCATAACAAATACGCCCATGGAATAACAATTCAAATATTTGAAAGACATTAATTCTATGAGAAAAGAGTATTTCTATTAAAATATGATCAAAAAAAGTGTACGAGTGAAAACATTCTGTGTTGGTACGTCTCAGAACAAAAAAACTAAGTCCCTTCAAGATGGGCCTCCACCACTTCAATCCTCCACCAAAGGCAAGCTCATATAAGAGAGACAATGAGGTTCTCCATCAAAAAGGGAAGAGCTTGGGGGCTGAACATTGTGTTCAGAATTTAAAGGACAAAGGGATGCATACTCAATATGAAGTGAATAATTTCTCTAGAGTAAATTTGCTCTCAAAAGATGAATTCTTCTCCTTCTCCACAACTTGGATATAGCCCATTTATAGCCTTCAAATGGAACTGAAGGGTCGATTCATAATGTTTACAATACATGGAATGTCAAGGATCATGGATCTCATGACATGATATGGAAACCTGGCACCATTTTTTAATTTTGGGCACAAAACCCGATGCACGTGGGCTATAATGGTGCAATCTGTGTATATGCATGTTGTATAGCTATTAGGGCGCATATATGTGGAAAAATATTATTTTTATCTCTGAGAATTGCAGAAAGGGACTTCAAGTCTACATAGGGAAATGGGAAAGGTATTCTAAGAAAATTGCATTGGGTGAGGTAAATCTTGCTATAACAACATGACACTGTGATTTTTTCACTTGTTATAGGTGAATTTGTTCCCATTTGTGTCGGCATATGGACATCATTTTTGCATAGAGGATTTCAGTGATTGACGCATGACATAAGACTGTAGAGTGGAAGTCGATTTCGACCAATCTAGTCGTGCTAGCCATTGTGATAAAAACCTAATACAAGGGACATTAGGTTATGTTGGAAAGATATAAGAGATCATTCGAGTAGACTTGTCTTCTTTCCAATGTGTTATTTTTAGGTGCAAGTGGCGGGACACCTTTGATCGGAATAATGTAAAGTAAATCGCGATAGTGGCCTACTATGTATCAACTCTAGAAATATTTGGGATGAAGCTAAGGAGCATTATGTTTTCCCTGTTACCGTGCAATCTGTACTTGTCCAAAGCCCAAGACAAGTAAAGGAGATTAGCGTAACAATCATGATATCCTATCACTATCACCTCAATAGGAAATCACCACTTTTAGGAGTAGAAGAAGTCTACCCCAAGGGAGGCATCCCTAGTGGCCTAGAGGGCTAGGTAGAGTAAGGTATTGTTAATAAATATCCCCCTCTCACTGGTCACCAAAATTAGGAAAGACTACGTCTGAGAAATTTGAGGCAAAGAAGTGTAAATTTGTGTACCTGCCCGAAACAAGAACAACATAGCATATATATTGAAATTTCATGTACAAAAATGATATTAAAGCCTCCAAAGACATTACACAATGCAATTATGTGATGGATGAAGCAAAATTACAGTTAGATGACGGTTTATAACAACCAAAAGTAAATTGTAACAAGTACAAAAATTAGTTCTCATAATTTCTTGAAAAGACAATGAAAATTGAGCATATATCAAGTAGATTCTTTAACAATTGTCACAAGCAAGTTTTTATTAAGTTAGCTATGAGTTAGCTTAGTGTATGCAAAAAATTGCAGCAGTTAGTATGGTTGTAGCAATGTTTTACAACAACAACAAGTAGATTAGTAATCTAGGCTAAACTAGGGTTATTGATAGTTAATAAAATCTTATGAGAATAATGTTTGAGTGTTTGATAAATCATTCAACAAGAGAGAAGTTAGAACTAGTGCCTTTGAGGGTTTTGGAAGATTGGTTGTTGTCATTGATGTCAACCCTAGTCATGGGTTTTGGACCGCAAGATTGATGAAGGTATTTGGACATGAAGGAAAATGCACATGCAGATACAACACCCATGGATGGATAGTATACATCATGTTGTTTC
>ML789227.1:201108-258180 GCA_009831015.1 Picea engelmannii | reverse complement strand
TCTTGTACTTGAACATTTAAGTGGGGTAAAAGGAGGTTGCCCCCTCGAAGAGGCTTATTATCTGAAATTATATCTTTTTCAAGGCGTTGAGTACTTTTCCTGAGGTTTTTCTATGCTATATTGATGTTTGGTTCTTAACAAGGAGGAGGAGTAATATGTGTTTCCTGCTCATGATCTGGGTGAGGTGAAAGAGGAGTAGGAGGATGTGGAGAGAGATCAAAGCCACCCTCGTCAATCGATGGGGTACTGGATGAATGAGCCATACTGGAAGGTGATTTGTGCCTATTATCGGTAGCCCTCCTCGCTGCTAGTAGCCTGGTAGCCTCGACGATATGATGCATAAGAGGCATCAAATCACACGACATCTCCCTCCAAATCTCGAAGAGCATATGATCTACCCTTATGTCTCGCATCAGCACAAGGAAGACTCCCACATCAGTCAAAAGTGCACATAGTCAATCACCCAACTCCAACCTAAATCCTGTCTCTGGCCTATGACGCATGCCTTCGGGTATATGCACCCGAGGACCTTGACCTGCCAAGGCCTCATGCATCATATCCTCATCGTCATCTGCTAGGGGAGGAGGCACGTCCCAAATGAAAGTGTCAATATCTGCAAAAGACATAGTACACAACAATAATTACACAGTTTCATTAAACAATTTAATAAAACAAGTTAAAGAATGTGTTATAATTAATTTTATTCTAATTAAGTAAGACAATAAAATGAAACTATATTAATTTAAACAAAACAATAATATTACCTCTATCATCTAGTGGATCATCTGGTGTGAAGAGGATGTTCGAACATCCTCACTAATCCAAACCTACGTAAGGACATGACACCTTGAAGAACATGTGATCTGCTTCACAACCTATTAGCCTCAATATGTCTGGGGAAATATTGGCCGAAAACTCCGGCTGCCCCTCTTGGGCATCGTCTCCCCCCACATGTGCATCTGCAAATGATTCCTCGGCCTAGCAGGCTGATGAAAAAAAGTCATTCTCGTCTCCAGAAACCTGTAAAAAAAAGAAAAACAACTATGAGGCAAAAGGGAAGTTTGACCTCCCACGTATCATAGCATGACATCTGTCTAACACTATACAAAACTACTGCAAACAAATGGCAAACCATATGATACACCGTGGCCTCTGTACCAATGAATCAACATAATACAAAAGAGGGCAATTAATGTGCTTCCCGTCACTGGTAAAGTGTTCTATAGTCTTCACTAATAGTGAGAGGCACCTAACCTCCTTTGCACCGAAAGAGGCGATCCACAACTGTCCACCAGCCACCTGAAAATCAACTGGGGATAGTATGTCAACCCCAATATATCGCTGAGAATACATAAGATGACTCTCAACTGCAACACCTAATGGAACATCTAGGATCTGAGGAAAATCCTCCCCTCTCCTGGATAGGCTAGTGATAAAGTAAATATCCTAATCAGTGGGATGGTACCACTGTTCCAAACCCACATGGAAATCCTGTCGATGGACATCCCATCGACGAATCAGATGCACCAACAACCCAGGGTGACCCTTAAGGGTTGTAGCTTCCTCATAGTACTTAAGGAAGCCTACATTCCTCAAGAGAACATGAGTCATTGTAGTAATAGGGTGAGGGTAAAAATCCCTCTCCGTCTACCTCTCCTCCCATTCCTGTACAACATTGTACAGGTCCACCCTCTTCTATTGCTGCTCTCTTTGCTCACATCTCTACATGATGAACATATGAAATACATCATCCCCCCTCATACATAAAAACATAAAAAAATATACTAAATGAGAAATTTATTTATAAATATGAAAAATAACTTCCTTCAAAAAATAAGTAAATGTCATAACATGTGTGCCTTAAAAACAGTGAAGCACCACCCACGGTGCATACATAACTTATGAGCACCGCCCATGATGCGCCAGTGAAAACTAACACACCGTATAAATTTGTTATATTATGTTATGCGATGCCTTGTATAACCCTACCACACCGGTGCGGTCAGGTAAATCCACACCCCGTTGCATTATGGTTATCCTACACACTACTTAACATAAAAATAAATTAAAACCCTAACGCACGGTAAAACCCTAACGCACGGTAAAACAATTTTTAAAAAAATAGTTAAGGCAGTGCATATACGTTCCTTATATTCCCCAATGCGTTTAAGTAACGGAGACGCACTACCCCACCATTTTTTTAACATTGACACATCGCCCCACCGGTGCGTTATGACTACCCTACACACCACTTAAAATAAAAACAAATTAAAATCCTAATACACTGTATTTTTTTTTTTTAAATTAGTTAAGGAAGTGTGTAAACGTTCCTTAAATGCACCGGTACATTTCAGTAATGATGATTCACCTCCCCACCAATTTTTAAAATTGACGAGTATGGAACTTTGTGATTTTTGATCTGATTGTTTTGGGCGGTGCATTCAAGTCGTTCGGCTCGCACCACTAACGGTGCACACAGAGAATTTACAAGGGGCACCACGAAAAAATGTCAATTTTTTAAAACGATGCGTTTGTAAAAATGAACGCACCGATGTGCATGCTTATTAATGCACTAAACAAAATAATATCTGATTCGCGTGGTGCGTCATGTACCGTAATAGACTGGTGCATTAGAGGTATTGAGATGCATCACCGAATAGATAAATAATTTTAGGTGGTGTGTCGATAAACGGATGCGCCAATGCGTTCCTCTTTACCTACACACCACCACATCATTGTTATCAAATAATCTCTCAAAGGGAACTAATCCTTTAGGAATATGATTGCTAGGAAACTGAACAATTTTGTGATTTGCAATCTTGTTGAGGAATTTATAAGCATGCAAAATTTTATCATCATCTAAATCTTGGTCAATATGAAGAGCATAAAATTCATCTACTGATTCTAGAAATCTCTTTATTTCTTGATCATCTTCAAAAACCTTCCAATGCTTGACATTGTCAGGTATAGAAGGTCTATATTTAACCTCAACATCATACTTAGGTCTGGTAGGTAGTGGGATTTTAAAATTACTAGCAGAAATAACTAAGGAATCAACCAATGTATTATCGTCTCCGGGAACAAAAGATATGTTGAAATCTAGGAAGAAATTGTCAATAAGGTCCCATACCTCATTCCTATAAGTTCTCAGTCTTGGATGCTTTGCTTGCTATATATTTCTGACTTGATGCACAATCAACTTTGTATCTCCAAAAGCTGATAATTCTTCAATTTTCATGTCCTTTGCAGCTCTAAGCTCCAAAACTAAGGCTTCATATTCTGCAATGTTGTTTGTGGTTTCAAATTCCAATTTGAAGGTCAAGCTTATGACTTCTTGAGAAGGAAAAATGAACACAAATCCAACACCAATACTATCTTTGGAAGATGCACCATCGAAATACATTTTCCAAGTTTGAGCACCCTGTCTGGATGTCTCAGATGTTGTTGGCGATTGATTTTTTATTTCCAATGGTGACTGAGGAGAATCAGTAAGATGTAATATGCTAGATACTAAATCAGTATCAAGATTATATATGGGATGGTTCATTGGATTGCCTTCATCACTAATAATATATGCAAGTTGTGCTTCTCTATACAACCTTCTGTGTTCACCCCCAAAGACTGGTATGGTAGCATAAGAAAGATCCATTTTCAATGTCCCTCCTAACCATTTGATCCATGATCTGGATTACAACATCCCAAACTTGGGAGGAACATATGCAACTAAAATATCCATGACTATGCTCTTCATAGGTAGTTTAAACAGAGTAACAACCAAATCTTGAATCACCCCAAGGCATTTTACTTTTCTTGAGTCAAAGGATTACAAATCATGATATGATTTAGTAATTTCCAGACCCAGTTCATCCATGACATCCTTAGGCATTAAGTTATGGGATGCACCTGAGTCCATAAGGCAATTGTGCAATATTTTATCATGTACATTCAAAGAGGTGTAAAAGGGAGGAGAGGAGTCATCTTTGTCTTCTACTAGTGGCCACAATATAACTATAGGTCTGTCATCCTGCAAGTTAACTGAGTCTGTTGAATGGGAAGAAAATTCAGGCTGCAACATTTTTGAAATAAATTTCTTGAAATCTTCATTCTTTATCAACTCTAGGAATGGGAGAAGAATTTTGATTTTTTGTATTTCATTCTCAAAGTTAAAAGAAGATTGGGACTTTAGAATTTCCTTTGTCTCTTGAACAAGAGATTTAATGATGGGTTGATTGTTCAGTTCTTCTATTCCTTTATTTAGTGCAACCACTGTTTTGGAAGGAGTATCTGATTTTTTAGGCTGATTGTTTGTACTTGGCTTTCCGTATTTTTGTTTTGACCTCAAATTGTATTTGTTTTGAGTTTAATTCACTTTCTCTCCTTTACTTAACTCATTCATTGGATTTCTCATTAGGGACTCTTCATAAGTAGACTGGGTTAGATGAGGGGAAGCAGATGTGTCCCCCACACAATGAATTTCTTGATCAGGTTCTTCATCATCAACCAAATTGTTTTGGAGAGGGGTTTGAACCTTCCGATCCTCTTTATTTCTCTGATCTCTCTGAATAATTTGAGGTGTATTGTGTTGTCTTATGAAATTGTTTCTATTTCCAAAATATTTGGAGTTTCTATTTTGTTTCCTCCCTTCGAGTTTTAGTTTTTCCATTTCTGCAAAAAGTGACTTGACTAACTTAGTCAATTCATCAAACTAGGGATTAATTACTGAAGCATCAGAAGATGAGGCTTCTGATTTTTGTTTTCTTCTATCCTTATCAAATTTTCCCCTTAACTTATCTGCTGCCAATATGTTTGATTCCACCTCTAAAGCAACATCCTGCATTTGGGCTAATGTTGTAGACCTTCTTTCTCTCAACACAAGAAAACATTATGGGTCAAAAGGCACTTGCATAGGTTATTTTAGTAGAAGTTTTAGTAGGCTTAATCTCAGTAGGAATTTTGTTATACATCTTGTTAAATATCTTTGAAAAAAATGACATTGATTTACCTTCTTTCCTTTTAGGAGCTCCAAATTCTATGATATAATATACAAAGTCCTTTTTTTCACCCCAATGTCTTAAAAGTTTCTTAGATCTGGTTCATACATCAGGAAAAACTCTGCTACAAAAAGACAATACTAAAGGTAGTAATTTTTTTTTTTACCATTCGAACCCTTTTCAATTTTACAATGCCCTTTAAATAGATAAACTTATCAAAATCTAGCTTTACAATCTACCCATCAACTTCCTCATAGGATCCCATGCCTAAGGGAAGCCTAAAAACAGGTGTACAACCAAAAAACAACAAATTGCTATTTTAAAGGGAAATGTTGGCAATGTATACAACAGTCTTCAAAAACTTGATGATGTGTCCTTAAGTATGTAACTCCTTGAGGCAAGTGGCCTTCCAAAGTGAAACTGAACCTCTAAGTGCTGGTATGATTTCCTGTTGACAGTTGGAAACTCCATTTCTCTCCAAAATCCTCAAAAACCCGAGTTCACAACACAACGCTACAAATTCTCCTGAAACAACCAATTCACAACGCTAATGAGTCCAGGCACTACAAACTTTCCTGTAGAAGCCTGTTTTCCTTTTGCAAGAGTTTCAAATCTTAAAACTTGAACCAGGGGTCCAAATAAGCTGCAAACGCATTATATTGATATATCCTTGGAGAAAAACACAAAAACTGCTAAGTATAGCTAAAAACTCGTAACCGTCATTAAATGTTGTAAATGCATGAAACATAAAACTTTGACAAAAATGATGTTGGTTTTAGAAGATCATTTGTCTTTATATTTCTGTTCTGTAACTTCTTCTGGCAGCCACCTTGGCCAACATATCTAAGTTTCTCTTTGCTACTTCTTCTCTGAAAGGCTGTAACTCTTCCTTCAATTTTCTGATTTTAGCTTGGTGGGTTTTGTTCCGAATGTAGAGATTCTTGAGTTGCCTATGGAGGGGAAAAAACCTCTTAGCCATGAGCCTTGGTTTATCAATTATCTCCTCATACATGCCCAAAATCTCCTTTAACTTTATCCTGGAACCCAAATCTTCCTCCTTCAACTTGTTAATTTCATCTCTTACTTCCTTGAGCTGCCTCCTGAGCCTTTTGAAGGTAGGGTTGCTTTCATGATGAGGAGTGTTGATGTCAATAACTTATGTGGGATGCATAGAAGACTGAGATTTTTCTTTTCACTGGGATGAAGTCTCTGTTGTATCATCCTTCATGAGGACATGCTGCTTGGTTGCTGCTCTAGTAGAAGGTATTCTATGTTTGACTTTGTTTGCAACAACTGGTGGGGAAAAGATAAGATTTTTTCCTTTCAAGCTTCTTGGTTTGCTTGAATGAATATCCATGGGGATAAGATCTGCCATAGGTGAAATTTATCTATTATGAGATTATGAAGGACCACATGTTTCTACTTCATTAGTAGCCCTGACAGTTTTCTCACTCCTAGTCACCCTCTTCTTCTTGCTTGAATTTGAATGCACAATCCTCTCAACAGAGGTAGGAGTTTGTCTTTTGGACTGTGGTGATGAAGGTAGGAAAGTTTCACAGTCAATGTTAGTTTTCCTTAACTCTTCCATTAATAACATCTTGATAAGACCACAGTGGAAAACACTGGTATCTACCTGCTTTGAGTTAGCCTGGACTCTATCTGACATCTTACCAATACTCCTAAAATATTACCAATACTCTTGAAAGCACCACCTCTAAAAGAGGTAAAGTCACTAGCAAGACCCCAGATACAAATAGATTCCCAGAAATATCTCTAACGCTAATACAGTATTAGAGGGATATCTCTTCAACCAACTACGTGCGACCTCGTGCTTAACTCCGGTGTGAACGGAGCCTCCTCATGTCACCAATTATACAATGGATTTCACCACTCCCTTAGTGAGACACATATGTTGAGTTTAATATCCTTGGAGAAGTTTACTCACAAAACCCTATTCCAAGGCTCTATATCTTAAGCTAGATTGTGCACCCTGAAAAATAATATTGTTTCTAATCAATTTTAAATTTATCAACGTTACTTTTAGTGGCCTTGTTTACTCAAAAGATGTGGTCATGAAATTGATGATGTTATGACTCAACAAGTAAAAAAAATGAATATTTATTTAATGCAAAGTCCTAACTTCAATTCTCAACAAATGATAAGATTTTCAAAATGCAATTTTCAATTCAACTCTGCGATTTCAAATAAGATGCAATATTTCCATACATGTATCAAGATCAATAACAATAACTCAAAATATCAAATGCCATAATGCAAAATGTATATATATTTTTATTTTCAATATAAAGAAATGAAAATGCAAGGAATGCACCACAACTTGATATATAGACCCTATTGTAAGCAAAAAAGAGACAAACCAAGCAGAAATCAAGAAGAAAACACCCAACCCAAGATGCAAGGACAAACAATGAAAAAGATGATGAGAAAGAAAACCGCCCAAAAATTCAACCAAATAAAGGTTTCCTATCACTCTGTAGGCACTCAACAATTATGACAAAGACCCAAGAAGACTCAACACCCATCAAAACTCACCCAACAAACACCAAACTCAACAATCAAGAAAAAAGGGATGATGTACGCGATTGTCTAGGAAAATCCTGTGTACGTACGCTCCCTATAGAACGACAACTCACATATGTACGTGTCTTTCAAGGGAAAAACCACGTATGTGTCTTAAAACACTTCCAGGTTAAGGATAAGGCCAAGAAAATAGGACTCAAAATGAAAAGAGGTTGTCAAACAATCAGACGACAAGGAAACTCAAGTTAACAAAGAGCAATCTAAGAAGAAAAACACTCCAAACCCCGAAAAGAAGATTTTGTCCCTAGTATAGTCGCGAATTTTGTTACGAGGAAAATCACTCTATGGAAAGGGGTAAACCACAACAAATGGAAATGACTGCAAAAATCAACTCTAATATCAAGTATGATATATAAAAAAACATGGTAGCAAGACAAGATAAATTGCCTACCTCGTCCGGACGTTTGATGAAGTCCATCACTGAGAACTTGACTCAAATCTATATACCCGCATCTTGTCCTCAACAACCAAGATACACAAGCATATGGTGATAATATATAAAGTTAGCACATATAATAGCATAATTCATCAATATTCATAACAAATACGCCCATGGAATAACAATTCAAATATTTGCAAGACATTAATTGGATGAGAAAAGAGTATTTCTATTAAAATATGATCAACATAAGTGTATGAGTGACAAACTTCTGTGTTGGTATGTCTTAGAATCGAAAAACTAAGTCCCTTCCAGATGGGTCTCCACCACTTCAATCCTCCACCAAAGGCAAGCTCATATAAGAGAGATAATGAGGTTCTCCATCAAAAAGGAAAGAGCTTGGGGGATGAACATTGTGTTCAAACTTTAAAGGATAAAGGGATGCAAACTCAATATGAAGTGAATAATTTCTCCCGAGTAAATTTTCTCTCAAAACATGAATTCTTCTCCTTCTCCACAACTTGGATATGGCCCATTTATAGCCTTCAAATGGAACTGAAGGGTCGATTCAGAATGTTTACAGTATATGGAAGGTCAAGGATCATGGATCTCATGACATGATATGGAAACCTGACACCATTTTTTAATTTTGGGCACAAAACCCGATGTACGTGGGCTGTAATGGTGCAACTTGCGTATAGGCACATTGTATAGCTGTTAGGGCGTGTATATGTGGAAAAATATTATTTTTAGCTCTGGGAATTGCAAAAATGGACTTCAAGTCTACATAGGGAAATGGAAAAGGCATTCTGAGTAAGTTTCATGGTGTGAGGTGTTGTAACAAATATTTAAATTTTGGCTTTCGGTAACTTAGGAGAGAAAAAAATTATAGTGTTTAACTACCGAAAGTGTAGATGTGAGAAAATGACCATTCCTCTGTCACACGCATCACTGAATGTTCTCTACCTATCATCTTCAATCAAATAAGGCAGAAATCAGCTCCAAATTCCACAACAGTACAACAATCACAAGCCAACTCACGAAAAATCCAAAGATAGGGTTCATGTGAAAATCAAAGAAATGTACCATCTATTCGAGCGTTGAGTCACAAGGAAAATGAATGGAAGCATTGGAAATTGAACGACCACATACACCAAGCATTAAGCCACGTGGAGAAAAAGATTACGAGTCTGGGATTTTTGGCTGTCAGGGATTTGACCGACGCAGATCTTTTAATAACTACAACCCCGATCCCCAAATTCACTAAAGTATTAAAGGATAAGCCAGGTTAATTAAAGAATAAGAAAGATTAATGTTGACAAGTCTCATCGTGATTTCGCGACTCGAGCTGCCTTCATGATTTAAGTTTCAAGTTTGCAATTTCTGAAACCCTAAAATCCTGTGTTTTAATCGTGCTTAATCACAAAGGTAAAAGTGTTTTAACTGTTAATCAATCCCATCGCAATTTCTCGCGTCAAGTATTATCGAAGTCCCGACACTTAAATCCACGAAAGGTTAAAGATTAATTTCTAATCATGATTAATTAAGAGATTAAGAGCCTAATTAATCCCATTGCGATTTTGCGATTTAGGATTCCTTGCATGTCATAACTCTTGAAGACATGATACCCAAAACCTCGAAACCTGAAAACCCTAAATTGGGACTCCAGTCATATGCAAAAAACGTCCTTAGGAAAAAAACCATTTTTATCAGCCTTGGGTAGGCCATTTTCCATGTTCGAATAGTCGATTGACATATGCAGATCCTAATATTTCCAGTGATATCTTCATAATTTCATTTGGATATTGAGAAGGCAGTCAAAAGTCCCCCTCAAGATGAGGTTCGTTTTCAGAAATGTGGCATTTTTTTACTGTGTTGAGTCATCATTTTCAAATGATGATTCTGAGCGACTGGAGGATCATTTTGAGAAACGTTTAGAGGTTTTTGTGCCTAACACATCGAAGATAAAAAGCCTCTCTCAGTTTTCCTACAGGTGTCACATATTGGGAGAATGGAATCCATCTCTGAGCCCTAATTTTCAGATCTCATATTTTCCTGTTTTGACACATGTTTGTAAAATGCAGTTATGAGGCAAATGAAAATGGATCTCAAGGAACTGAGAGAGGTTTTTGCTCAGAATAAACATATGCACAAAATAATCTTTCGGTTTATACACATATTTATCTATTAGAGAGATACAGATCCGTAACCGCAACCCTAGTTTTCAGCAGTTTGGCCCATTTTCTATGGCAGAAAGTTTCAAGAATTGGTTGTAACTGTTGTTATCTTTTAGATTAGAGAGGATTTCGACCTCAATAGATATATGAGGCATATTTGTAAAATTTAAAGGGGGGGGGGAGAGGAGTAGTACTCCTGGGCTGTAGCACTTGTTATCATGTTTAATAAAAGAGTGCAGAGCATTTTCGAATATCAGAGATTCTTGTGATTTTGTTTGCAGAGAATGTCTTATTGCTTGATTTTCACATCATTTCACTTGGTTTTATTTCCATTTTCTTCCCGATTTGTAACTATGTTTGTAATGGAATTCATCCGTTTGTTAGATGCTCTATTGATGGACATGTTATAGGTTGTTTCTTGCAGAGATATGAAGGTTCAAAATTCATCCTTGCTAGATGCTCTATCCCAACTATCCTTTCCACTGATTTATGATTGGAATTCACTCATTGCTAAGTGCTCCTTGCATTTTGATATATTTTCTCTTTATTCTGCTGCCATACTTTTTATAAATCCTTCCCTCTGTAATCAGCTTCTATCTCACCTCTGCTCCATGGATTTCCATTGTTGAAACACTCTTATTACTTGCTTGATCATTTGACTCCATGCCCAATGGACTACTTTTCAGTCCAACCCATCAACCCTAAAAACCCAAAACTTTCTATTACCCATAGATCTACCCACTGTTAAGCCTATTGAATATCCTGTTTGTGACATATTTTCGAGAGATCCCTCTCGGGTTGGAAGGGGTAGTCTCCAATCAAAAGTGGTTCGAGGTTATCTTGGAATTTACTTGCATGCAACCCAAGTCAAGTCCGAGTGACAAAATTTATTTCATTTAAAATGTGCTAAGGCTTGGCACTATTACAACCTAGAACTAGCTCTTGCTACAACATGAGGAAAATCTTGCTATAACAACATGACACTATGATTTTTTCACTTTTTATAGGTTCATTTGTTCCCATCTATGTCAGCATATGGACATCATTTTTGCACAGAGGATTTCGATGATTGACACATGACACAAGATTGTAGAGTGGAAGTCGAGTTTGACCAATCTAGTCGTGCTAGCCACCATGATCAAAACCTAATATGGGGGATGTTAGGTTATGTTGGAAAGATACAAGAGATCATTCGAGTAGACTTCTCTTGTTTTCGATGTGTTATTTTTAGGTGTAAGTGGTGGGACACCTTTGATCAAAATAATGTAAAGTTAGATCACGATAGTGGCCTACTATGTATCAACTCTAGAAATATGTGGGATGAAGCTAAGGAGCATTATGTTTTCCTTTTTACCATGCAATATGTACTTGTCCAAAGCCCAAGACAAGTAAAGGAGATTAACGTAACAATCATGATATCCTATCACTATCACCTCAATAGGAAATCCCCACTTTTAGGAATAGAAGAAGTCTACCCCAAGGGAGGCATCGCTAGTGGACTAAAGGGCTAGGTAGAGTAAGGTTGTATTAATAAATAACCCCCTCTCACTGGTCACCAAAATTAGGGAAGACTACGTCTAAGAAATTTGAGGCAAATAAGTGTAAATTTGTGTACCTGTCCAAAACAAGAACAACATAGCATATATATGGAAATTTCATGTACACAAATGATAGTAAAGCCTCCAAAGATGATAGACAATGCAATTATATGATGGATGAAGCAAAATTACAGTTAGATGATGGTTTATAAGAACCAAAAGTAAATTGTAACAACCACAAAAATTAGTTCTCAAAATTGCTTGAAAAGACAATGAAAATTGGGCATATATCAAGTAGATTCTTTAACAATTGTCACAAGAAAGTTCTGAGTAAGTTAGCTATGAGTTAGTTTAGTGTATGCAAAAAATTGTAGCAGTTAGTATGGCTGTAGCAATGTTTTACAACAACAACAAGTAGATTAGTAATCTAGGCTAAACTAGGGTTAGATATAGTTAGTAAAAGCTTATGAGAATAGTGTTTGAGTGTTTAATAAATCATTCAACAAGAGAGAAGTGAGAACTAGTGCATTTTAGGGCTTATGGAGTCAATTATATCATCACATTAACTTGGAGAAATAAAAATGATTATACTTGTCCAAGAGATAAAAGGATGGAAGCTTGAGAAGTAGCACCTTAAGTTCTAAAGCACCAAGTTTCAAAGAGAAGATTCAACTAGGGTGTAGGAACTTCTAGGCCTTAGCGATTTATCCTATCCTTATATTCTTGAATTATATTTAATGCAATAATAACTAGACAAAGCTTCTAAAGTGCTATCACTTTAGGGCTCTAGAAGTTTGTCTAGACAAGATCCTCTTAAGCAAAATTTAGAAAAACAAGGAGCAAGAAAGAAGCACCTTATGTTTCTTACCCCTAGGGTTTTAAGCAAGCTATTTAATAATATTCAATATGAATAAGTAAACATACCATAAACATTAACCATGAAATGAAAATTGCATATTTACTTACTTCACCAAGAATAATCAAGCAAAAAAACCCTAGATTTGCCAAAATTCCACCAAGAAATGATCCAAATGCACCCAAAATAGTCTCCAAGAGAGTGTGCCTCATAATTTCAGCCAATAACCCTTAAGAGGGTGAAAATTTTAGTCCTCCCACTTGTGAGAGGTTAGTTATGATCAAAAAATGAAATTATCCAACCATATTTGCATGGGAAATCCCGACTAATTTAAACAAAAGTTGTGTCTTTTTACAAAACATAGCTTACATGTCAATTTTCTCTTAAAATTAAAAATTAAATTGATTTTTCAAAAATTAAACCCTAAAGAGGGTGACATTAATCCTCCTCCATGAGACGTTGGGGTCATCTAGCAAAACTTTGGGCCTCCAAAGGCCCTCCTCCATGCCACATGTGCCAAAATTTCAGCCCAACATCTCTCAATGTCAAACCGTAGCCCTGGGTGATGTCATGGGCCTATTAGGGTAATGTCCAAGGTCTCCAAAGCTAATGTCCAGGTGGGAAGGGTGGCCCATCATCCTCTAGGCCTGCCAGGGTGCCTCAAAAGGAAACGTTCTCTTCCTTCACTGTGAAAATTGATCGTCACTGTCTTGCCCCAAGCCTGGGGTCTCTGCATCCATCCTTGGGCTTCAAGCCCTCATGAAGGTTCAAACTAATCATCTCCTCATGAATACCTGTCCACCGGGCAAGGTCCTGCAAAGACAACAATTATTCCCTCTAGGGGTCCATGAGTCACAAGTATCATAACAAGTAAATCACATCGAATAATCAAAACACCTGAACATGTGTATCAAACCCCCCTTTTCAAACCAAACAAAAGCTCAAGGACGCTATACAATTTGTCAAATTTAGGTCTTGGAAGGGTATCAAGGTGCCTTATTGGGTCAATCACTCTGAAGTCCAAGGTATTTCCTAGGTGAAACCTATCCTAGTCATGTCTGTATGTGAGATGGTGTGGGGTAAACCTTTGGGCATGGGGTTCATGGCATACAAGGGTTTGTATTGTCTTACTGATGGGTGCCTTTATGGAGGGTGAGTTGCCCCTTGTCCTCAATGCAATTTTTCCAAGCCCATTCATTTTCCATTCTTCTTCTTAGCTTTTTCTTTCATGTTTCAAGGAATTAGTTGGAGGCTGTTGTCTTGGTTTGGTGTCCAGATACGACAATGTCATTCATAAATACCTCGCAAAAATGATAAGGATGGCTCGTGATGAGACCCCCTTTCCCTTAGTCATTTAACTAAGAGCCAATACCCTGTCTTGGTGACAAAATGATGGTAATTTCATACCACTAAATACCCATGACCATGATAGGTTGGCTCATGATTATACCTTCTATCCCCCAACTAACACCTTAAGTATTCATTATCACTCATTTTGTGGGTCCCCCATTTCTTATAGAGAAGCATTTCATTACTTTCTTGGGTATCACTGGGTTAAGCATCTCAAAGGTTTTATGATTGGATTTTATCTTTTTTCTAGCTACTTTTATCCTCTCTACCTTTATCCCCTTCTTCCCATGACGTAAGGTACAATCCCTTCTTGTGTGAATACACCTGAAGATCCCAAAAGGCTAGGGAGATGGAGGGAAAAAGTATGGAAAGTGACAAGCATGGTAGGGAATAGACAATGACTTTTCAATGAGCCACCCTATGACAACCTATTCCTGAGGCAACCAAGTTACTAGGACACAATGACACCCCCCTCAGGTTTAAATAAGGCAAAGAACATAAATTCCAAGCAAATGTTCTAAAATAAAGAAATATCATTTACAACATGTTCAAATGCTTTAAATATCAGAGTGATACGTACCATGATACCTAGACTCTTTACCTCATGGAGAGAGACCCACTGCCTTATGGGAACCATGCCAGTGTGGTGGATGTTGTTGTTGGTGATGTGTTGGATGCATCAATGAAAAGAATGGCCCCTCTAGGGCTATGATCTATCCATCTGGATCTCGACACTCCATGTCTAAAACCTATGGGCCTCACAGCCTATTAGCCCCACTGTGTCTGGGGAAATCCTGGTCGAAAACTCTGGCTGCCCCTCTTGGGCATCGACTCCCCCCACATGTGCATCCTCACGTGAGTCCTTGGCCTAACAGGATGACGAAAAAAAATCATCCTCGTCTCCAGAAACCTCTAAAAAAAAACAAAAACAACTACGAGGCAAAAGGGAAGTTCGACCTCCCACGTATCATAGCACAACATCTGTCTAACGCTATACAAAATTACTACAAAAAAATGGAAGACCATATGATACACCATGGCCTCTGTACCAACGAATCAACATAATACAAAAGAGGGAAATTAATGCGCTTCCCATCACTGGTAAAGTGTTCTATGGTATTCACTAATAGTGAGAGGCACCTAACCTCCTCTGCACCGAAAGAGGCGATCCACAACTGTCCACCAGACACCTAAAAATCAGTTGGGGATAATACATCAACCCTAATATATCGCTGAGAATACATAAGATGAGTCTCAACTGCAACACCTACTGGGACATGTTGGAACTGGGGAAAGTCCTCCCCTCTCATGGATAGGCTAGTGATAAAGTAAATATCCTAATTAGTGGGATGGTACCACTGATCCAGACCCACACAGAAAGTCCATCGATGGATATCCCATCGACGAATCAAATGCACCAACAACCCAGAGTGCCCCTTAAGGGTTGTAGCCTCCTCATAGTACTTAAGGATGCCTACATTCCTCAAGAGAACATGAGTCATTGTAGTAATAGGGTGAGGGTACAAATCCCTCTCCCTTTACCTCACCTCCCATTCCCGTACAACATTGTACATGTCCACCCTATGCTATTGCTTCTCTCTCTGCTCACATCTCTACATGATGAACATATGAAATACATCATCGCCACTCATACATAAAAACTTAAAAAAATATGCTAAAAGAGAAATTTATTTATAAATACGGAAAAATAACTTCCTTAAAAAAATAAGTAAATGTCATAACTAGTGTGCCTGAAAAACAGTGAAGCATCGCCCGCGGTGCGTACATAACTTATGAGAACCGTCGATGATGTGCCAGTGAAAACTAATGCACCATATAAATTTTTTATATTATATTACGCGGTGCCTTGTATAACCCTAACGCACCGATGCGGTCAGGTAAATCCACGCCCTGTTGCATTACGGTTATCCTACACACCACTTAACATAAAAATAAATTAAAATCCTAACACACGGTAAAAAAATTCTTTTAAAATTAGTTAAGGCAATGCGTATACATTCCTTAGATTCCCCAATGCATTTAAGTAATGGAGACACACCTCCCCACCATTTTTTTAAAATTGACACATCGCCCCACCGGTGCATTACGACTACCCTATGCATCGCTTAAAATAAAAACAAATAAAAATCCTAACACACTGTAATTTTTTTTTTTTAAATTAGTTAAGGCGGTGTGTAAACGTTCCTTAAATGCACCGGTGCATTTCGATAACGATGATTCACCTCCCCACCAATTTTTAAAAATTGACGAGTATGAAACTTTGCGATTTTTATCTAATTGTTTCGGGCAGTGCATTCAAGTCGTTCGGCTTGCACCGCTAATGGTGAACACAGAGAATTTACAGGGGGCATCGTGAAAAAATGTCAATTTTTTAAAACGACGTGTTTGTAAAAATGAGCGCACCGATGTGCACGCTTATTAATGCACTACACAAAATAATATATCTGAATCACACGGTGCGTCTTGTACTGTAACAGACTGGTGCATTAGAGGTATTGAGATGCATCACTGAATAGATAAATAATTTTAGGTGGTGCGTCGATAAACGAATGCGCCGATGCGTTCCTCTTTACCTACACACCACCACATTATTGTTATCAAATAATCTCTCTAAGGGAACTAATCCTTTAGGAATATGATTGCTAGGCAACTGAGCAATTTTTTGATTTGCAATCTTGTTGAGGAATTTATCAGCATGCAAACTTTTATCATCATATGAATCTTGGTCAATATGAAGAGCATAAAATTCATCCATTGTTTCCAGAAATCTCTTTATTTCTTGATCATCTTCAAAAACCTTCCAATGCTTGACATTATCAGGTATAGAAGGTCTATATTTAACCTCGACATCATACTTAGGTCTGGTAGGTAGTGGGATTTTAAAATTACTAGGAGAAATAACTAAGGAATCAACCAATGTATTATCCTCTATGGGAACAAAAGATATGTTGAAAGATAGGAATAAATTGTCAATAAGGTCCCATACCTCATTCCTATAAGTTCTCATTCTTGGATGCTTTGCTTGCTAGATATTTCTGACTTGATGCACAATCAACTATGTATCTCCAAAAACTGATAATTATTCAATTTTCATGTCTTTTGCAGTTCTAAGCTCCAAAAATAAGGCTTCATATTTTGCAATGTTGTTTGTGGTTTCAAATTCCAATTTGAAGGTCAAGGTTATGACCTCTTGAGAAGAAAAAATGAACAGAACTCCAACACCAACACTATCTTTGGAAGATGCACCATTGAAATACATTTTCCAAGTTTGAGCACCTTGTCTGGATGTCTCAGATGTTGTTGGTGATTGGTTTTTTTATTTCCAATGGTGACTAAGGAAAAATAGTAATATGTAATATGATAGATCCTAAATCAGTATCAACATTATATATGGGATGGTTCGTTGGATTGCCTTCATAACTAATAATATATGCAAGTTGTGCTTCTCTATACAACCTTCTGTGTTCACCCCCAAAGACTAGTATGGTAGCCTAAGAAAGATCCATTTGCAATGTCCCTCCTAACCTTTTGATCCATGATATGGACAACAACATCCCAAACTTGGGAGGAACATCTGCAACTACAATATCCATGACTATGCTCTTCATAGGTAGTTTAAAGAGAGTAACAACCAAATCTTGAATCACCCCAAGGCATTTTACTTTTCTTGAGTCAAAGGAATACAAATCATGATATGATTTAGTAATTTCCAGACCCAGTTCATCCATGACAGCCTTAGGCATTAAGTTATGGGATGCACCGGAGTCCATAAGGCAATTGTGCAATATTTTATCATGTACATTCAAAGAGGTGTAAAAGGGAGGAGAGGAGTCATATTTGTCTTCTACTAGTGGCTACAATATAACTGGATGTATCTCATCCTACAAGTTAACTGAGTCTGTTGAATGGGAAGAAAATTCAGGTTGCAACATTTTTGAAATAGATTCCTTGAAATCTTCATTCTTTATCAACTCTAGGAATGGGAGAAGAATTTTGATTTTCCGGATTTCATTCTCAAAGTTAAAAGAAGATTGGGACTTCAAAATTTCCTTTGTCTCTTGAACAAGAGATTTAATGATGGGCTGATTGTTCTGTTCTTCCATTCCTTTATTTAGTGCAACCACTGTTTTGGAAGGAGTATCTGAATTTGTATGATGATTATATGTACTTGGCTTTCCGTATTTTTGTTTTGACCTCAAATTGTATTTGTTTTGAGTTTCATTCACTTTCTCTCCTTTACTTAACTCATTCATTTGATTTCTCATTAGAGACTCTTCATAACCATGTTGGGTTAGATGAGGGGAAGCAGATGTGTCCCCCACACAATGAATTTCTTGATCTCCTTCTTCATCATCAACCAAATTGTTTTGGAGAGGGGTTTGAACCTTTTGATCCTCTTTATTTCTTTGATCTCTCTGAATAATTTGAGGTGTATTATTTTATCTTCTGAAATTGTTTCTATTTCCAAAATCTTGGGAGTTTCTATTTTCTTTCCTCCCTTCGAGTTTTAGTTTTTCCATTTCTGCACAAAGTGACTTGACTAACTTAGTCAATTCATCAAACTGGGGATTGATTCCTGAAGCATCAGAAGATGAGCTTTCTACTTTTTGTTTTCTTCAATACCTATCAAATTTTCCCCTTAACTTATCTGCTGCCAATATGTTTGATTCCACCTCTAGAGAAACATCTTACATATGGGCTAATTTTGTAGACCTTCTTTCTCTCAACAAAAGACAAAATTCTGGGTCAAAGGCACTTGCATAGGTTATTTTAGCAGAAGTTTCAGTGGGCTTAATCTCGATAGGAATTTTGTTATACATATTGTTAAATATCTTTGAAAAAACTGGCACTGATTCACCTTCTTTCCTTTTAGGAGCTCCAAATTCTATGATACAATATACAAAGTCCTTTTTGTCACCCCAATGTCTCAAAAAGGCATCATCTAGGGCTTCAATTCCAACAATTGATCCAAGAGTTAGACTTCTAAACCACTTTCTAGCTTCTCCATCAAGAATTTGTACAAAAACCCTCATCCAGATATCTTCATTCTCAATATTCAAATTATCATCATAACTATAAAATGATGCAAGGTGTTCTTCTGCAATGATATCTTCCTCTCCTGTGAACTTAGGAATATACTTTAGGTAATATTCTATTGGAAGAGCATTCATAGGCCGAGGAAGCACTAATGGTGCATACCTAGCAGCCACAATGGCATCCATTCTATTTTGAGGAGGATAATCCCTACCCTTTGATTAGGAAAAGGAGGAATCTAAATTGTAGGAGAAGTAGAAGGTGACTTGATAGGTAAAGATGCAACATGTATAATAGGTAGTTTTGGAAAAGGAAGACTATAATGTGAGGAAACCTCAGATTTAACAGAAAGTGGCTGAGACTTGGATGAGGATGGGGGAATTTTCAATAGAAACTGAGGTTCCTTCTTCTTTAGTTACAAAAAATTTAAAAGGATGGGGAGAAGGAGCCTTACAGAGGGAAATCTTCCAAACTTTCAAGTCTAAACTACTTTACAATTTCAGGGGATGCAAGAAAATCAAAATTTTCTATTTTACTTCTTTCATCTAAGGAGATAAAGTTGAATATTCTACAGGAAAATCTCCTAGTTTTTACTTTACAGGAGTTTCAACAATTGGGAAATGAGAAACATGAGAAAAAACAACGGGTGTATGGAAAGCAGAGTTAGGTAACTCTCTAGAAGTACCTGGAAATTTAGAAGAGGAGGCTCCTTGCAAAATTTTTCCCTTCTTTATGATTTTTTTTGGATCAGGTTCAGGTGCAACCAGAGACGACTATGGAATAGACCTCGTGTATCTACTCTTGGGAGCCACAAATGAACTTTGGATTCTCCATGTGCACTATGCAGTCTTCTGTTTACTGATTTCTGTACACCATCAAAATCAATATTTTCTTGTCGTACAACCTAGGGAAATATCTTCAATCCATTCCCCGATAACAACGCCAAAAATGTTAGCACTAGATGTCACACCTATACTGTTGTATATGTAAGCCTAATACCCATCAGAATGTAAAGGATATTATTTATAAAAGATGTGGCAAATGGATATAAAACTCAATAAAAGATGTCAATCACAAATCCTTCCATGTAATACACACCAATAAACAAGGCCTTGAATGGCTTCAAATCAGGTTTAAGAGATAGAAATAATAGATCGAAGACTTAGGAAGGAGAGTGTAATATTTATATCATTTTACATCAGGTATTTCTGACACACATATGAGAGAAATCTCATTTGAATAAGAACCTCTTAAATTCAAAGAGAAAATTGATCTCATAAATTTGCATGCAATATCACAATAAATATTTTATTGCAATAAAGAAACAACAACCTGATGAGTCCTTCAACAAACACTGATATCAAAGTGAGACATAAAAAAAACATGATAATGAGAATAAGACTAATTTCCACCATTAAAAGTTTCTTATATCTGGTTCATACATGAGGAAAAACTTTGCTACAAAATGACAATACTAAAGATAGTAATTTTTCTGTTTTACCATTCAAACCCTTTTCACTTTTACAATGCCCTTTAAATAGATAAACTTATCAAAATCCAGATTTACAATCTTCCCATGAACTTCCTCATGGGATCCCATGCCTAAGGGAACCCTGAAAACAAGTGTACAACCAAAAACCAACAAACTTCTGTTTTAAAGGGAAATGCTGGCAACATATACAACAATCTTCAAAAGTTTGATGATGTGTACTTAAGTATGCAAGTCCTTGAGGAAAGTGGCCTTCCAAAGTGAAACTGAACATCTGAGTGCTGGTACGATTTCCCATTGACAGTTGGAAACACCCTTTCTCTCCAAAATCCTCAAAAACTTGAGTTCGCAACACAACACTGCAAATTGTCCTGAAACAACCAGTTCACAACACCAATGAGTCTAGGCGTTGCGAACTTTCATGTAGCAACATGTTTTCCTTTTGCAAGAGTTTCAAAACTTAAAACTTCAACCAGAGGTCCAAATAAGCTGCAAAATCATTATCCTGATATATCCTTGGAGAAAAACACAAAAACTACTAAGTATATCTCAAAGCTCGTAACCATCATTAAATGTTGTAAATGCAAGCAACATAAAACTTTGGCAAAAATGATGTTGGTTTTAGAAGATCATTTATCTTTATCTTTTTGTTCTGTAACTTCTTCTGGAAGCCACCTTGGCCAACATGTCTAAGTTTCTGTTTGCCACTTCTTCTCTGAAAGGCTGTAACTTTGCCGTCAATTTTCTGATTTCAGTTTGGTGGGTTCTTTTCTACCTGTAGACATTATTGATTTTCCTATGGAGGGGAAAAAAACTCTTATCCATGAACCTTCCTTTATCAATTGTCTCCTCATACATGTCCAACATCTCCTTTAACTTTATCCTGAAACCTAAATCTTCCTCCTTCAACTTGTCAATTTCAGATCTTGCTTCCTTGAGCTGCCTCCTGAGCCTTTTGAAGGTATGGTTGCTTTCATGATGAGGAGTGATGATGTCAATAACTTATGTGGGATGCTTAGAAGATTGAGATTTGTATTTTTACTTGGATGAAGTCTCTGTTGTATCATCCTTCATGAGGACATGCTGCTTGGTTGTTTCTATAGTAAAAGGTATTCTATGTTTGACTTTGTCTGCAACAACTGGTGGGGAAAAAACAAGTTTTTTTCCTTTAAAGCTTATTGGTTTGCTTGAAGGAATATCCATGGGGATAAAATCTGCCACAGGTGAAATTTATCTATTATGAGGTTACGAAGGACCACTTGTTTCTGCTTCATCAGTAGCCCTGATAGATTTCTCACTCCTAGTCACCCTCTTCTTCTTGCTTGAACATGAATGCACAATCCTCTCAACAGAGGTAGGAGTTTGTATTTTGGATTGTGGTGTAGGAGAAATATCTAACTGAAAATGTGATGAAGTTAGGAAAGTTTCCCAGTCAGTGTTAGTTTTCCTTAACTCTTCCATTAATAACATCTTAATAAGACCAGAGTGAAAAACACTGGTATCTACCTGCTTTGACTTAGCCTGGACTCTGTCTGACATCTTACCAATACTCCTGAAATCTTACCAATACTCTTGAAAGAACCACCTCTCACAGAGGTAAAGGCACTAGCAAGACCCCCATATACAAATAGATTCCCAGAAATATCTCTGATGCTAATAAAGTATTAGAGGGATATCTCTTCAACCAACTTCGTGCGACCTCGTGCTTAACTCCGGTGTGAGCGAAGCCTCCTCACATCACCAATTATACAATGGATTTCACCACTCCCTTAGTCATACACATATGTTGAGTTTAATATCCTTGGAGAAGTTTACTCACAAAATCCTATTCCAAGGCTCTATATCTTAAGCTAGATTGTGCACCATGAAAATTCAAATTGTTTCTAATCAAATTTAAATTCATCAACGTTACTTTTAGTGGCCTTGTTTACTCAAAAGATGTGGTCGTGAAATTGATGATGTTATGACTCAACAAGTAAAAAAAATGAATATTAATATAATGCAAAGTCCTAACTTCAATTCTCAACAAATGATAAGCTTTTCAAAATGCAATTTTCAATTCAACTCTGTGATTTCAAATAAGATGCAATCTTTCCATACATGTATCAAGATCAATAACAAGAACTTAAAAGATCAAATGCCATAATAAAAAATGTATATTTTTTTACTTTCAATATAAAGAAACAAAAATGCAAGGATTGAACCACAACTTGATATATAGACCCTACTGTAAGCAAAAAAGAGACAAACCAAGAAGGATATCAAGAAGAAAACACCCAACCCAATATACAAGGACAAACAATGAAAAATATGATGAGAAAGAAAACCTCCCAAAAATTCAACCAAATAAAGGTTTCCTATCACTCTGCAGGTACTCAACAATTATGACAGAGACCTTAGAAGACTAAAAAACCATCAAAACTCACCCAAGAAACACCAAACTTAAAAATCAATCAAAAAGGGATGATGTATGCGACTGTCTAGGAAAAAACCGCGTATGTATGTTCCCTATAGAACGAC
The DNA here is from genome assembly GCA_009831015.1 of Picea engelmannii. NCBI lineage: Eukaryota > Viridiplantae > Streptophyta > Pinopsida > Pinales > Pinaceae > Picea > Picea engelmannii. The sequence continues at coordinate 235,224 of ML789227.1, read as the reverse complement.
AACTCGCATATGTATGCGTCTTTCAAGGGAAAAACCACGTATGTGTCTTAAAACACTGCCAGGTTAAGGATAAGGGCAAGAAAATCAGACTCAAAATGAAAAGAGGTTGTCAAGCAATCAGACGACAAGGAAACTCAAGTTAACATAGAGCAATCTAAGGAGAAAAACACTCCAAACCCTGAAAAAGAAGATTCTATCCCTAGTATGGTCACCAATTCTGTTACGAGGAAAATCACTCTATGGCAAGGGGTAAACCACAACACATGGAAATGACTGCAAAAATAAACTCTAATATCAAGTATGTTATATAAACAAACATGCTAACAAGAAAATATAAAGATCCTACCTCGTTCGGATGTTCGATGAAGTCCACCGTTGAGCACTCGACTCAAAGCTATATACTCATACCTTGTCCTCAACAACCAAGATACACAAGCATATGGTGATAATATATAAAGTTAGCACATATAATAGCATAATTAATCAATATTCATAACAAATATGCCCATGGAATAGCAATTCAAATATTTTCAAGACATTAATTGGGTGAGAAAAGAGTATTTTTATTAAAATATGATCAACATAAGTGTATGAGTGAAAAACTTCCGTGTTGGTACATCTAAGAACCGAAAAACCAAGTCCCTTCCAGCTGGGCCTCCACCACTTCAATCCTCCACCAAAGGAAATCTCATATAAGAGAGACAATGAGGTTCTCCATCAAAAAGGGAAGAGCTTGGGGGATGAACATTGTGTTCAAACTTCAAAGGACAAAGGGATGCAGACTCAATATGAAGTGAATAATTTCTCCAGAGTAAATTTGCTCTCAAAAGTTGAATTCTTCTCCTTCTCCACAACTTGGATATGGCCCATTTATAGCCTTCAAATGGAACTGAAGGGCCAATTCAAAATGTTTATAGTATATGGAAGGTCAAGGATCATGGATCTCGTCACATGATATGGAAAGCCGATACCATTTTTTTAATTTTGGGCACAAAACCTAATGTACATCGGATGTAATGGTGCAACCTACGTATAGGGATGTTGTATAGCTGTTAGGGCATGCATATGTGGAAAAATATTATTTTTAGCTCTAGGAATTGCAAAAAGGGACTTCAAGTCTGCATAGGGAAATGGAAAAGAAATTCTGAGTAAGTTGCATGGGGTGAGCCAAATCTTGCTATAACAACATGACACTATGATTTTTTCACTTTTTATAGGTGCATTTGTTCCCATCAATGTCAACATATGGACATCATTTTTTCACAAAGGATGTCGATGATTGACACATGCCACAAGACTATAAAGTGGATGTTGAGTTTGACCAATCTAGTCACGCTAGCCACCACGATCAAAACCTAATATGCGAGACGTTAGGTTATGCTGGAAAGATACAAGATATCATTCAAGTAGACTTCTCTTCTTTTCAATGTGTTATTTTTAGGTGCAAGTGGCGGGACACCTTTGACCGGAATAATGTAAAGTTAGATCACAATAGTGGCCTACTATGTATAAACTCTAGAAATATGTGGGATGAAGCTAAGGAGCATTATGTTTTACCTATTATCGTGCAATCTGTACTTGTCCAAAGCCCAAGACAAGTAAAGGAGATTAGCGTAACAATCATGATATCCTATCACTATCACCTCAATAGGAAATCCCCACTTTTAGGAGTAGAAGAAGTCTACCCCAAGGGATGTGTCCCTAGTGCCCTAAAGGGATAGGTAGAGTAAGGTTGCGTTAATAAATAGCCCCCTCTCACTGGTCACCAAAATTAGGAAAGACTACGTTTGAGAAATTTGAGGCAAAGAAGTCTAAATTTGGGTACCTGCCCGAAACAAGAACAACAGAGCATATATATGGAAATTTCATGTACAAAAATGATAGAAAAGCCTCCAAAGACAATAGACAATGAAATTATATTATGGATGAAGCAAAATTATAGTTAGATGACTGTTTATAACAACCAAAGTAAATTGTAACAACCACAAAAAATAGTTCTTAGAATTGCTTGAAAAGACAATGAAAATTGAGCATATATCAAGTAGATTCTTTAACAATTGTCACAAGCAAGTTATGAGTAAGTTAGCTATGAGTTAGATTACTGTATACAAAAAATTGCAGCAGTTAGTATGGCTGTAGCAATGTTTTACAACAACAACAAGTAGATTAGTAATCTAGGCTTTACTAGGGTTAGTGATAGTTAGTAAAAGCTTATGAGAATAGTGTTTGAGTGTTTGATAAATCATTCAACAAGAGAGAAGTGAGAACTAGTGCCTTTTAGGGCTTATGGAGTTAATTATATCAACGCATTAACTTGGAGAAATAACAATGATTATACTTGTCCAAGAGATAAAAGGATGGAAGCTTGAGAAGTAGCACCTTAAGTTCTAAAGCACTAAGCTTCAAAGAGAAGATTCAACTAGGGTGTAGGCACTTCTAGGCCCTAGAAAATTCTCCTATCCTTAGATTCTTGAAATATATTTAATGAAATAATAACTAGACAAAGCTTCTAAAGTGCTAGCACTTTAGGGCTCTAGAAGTTTGTCTAGACAAGATCCTTTGAGGCAAAATTTCGCAAAACAAGGAGCAAGAAATAAGCACCGTATGTTTCTTACCTCTAGGGTTTTAAGTAAGCAATTTAATAATATTCAATATTAATAAGTAAACATACCATAAACATTAAACATTAAATGAAAATTGCAGCTTTACTTCACCAAGAATAATCAAGCACAAAAACCCTAGATTTGCCAAAATTCCACCAAAAAATGATCCAAAATAGTCTCCAAGAGAGTGTGCCTCATAATTTCAGCCAATAACCCTTAAGAGGGTGAAAATGTCAGTCCTCCCTCTTGTGAGAGGTTAGTTATGATCAAAAAATGAAATTATCCAACCATATTTATATGGGAAATCCTGGCTAATTTACCCAAAAGTTGCGTCTTTTCACAAAACATAGCTTACATGTCAATTTTCTCTTAAAATTCAAAATTAAATTGATTTTTCAAAAATTAAACCCTAAAGAGGGTGACATTAGGCATCTTCCATGAGACGTTGGGTTCATTTAGCAAAACGTTGGGCCTCCAAATTCCCTCCTCCATGCCACACATGCCAAAATTGCAGCCCAACATCTCTCAATGTCAAACCGTAGCCTTGGGTGATGTCATGGGTCTATTAGGGTAACGTCCAAGGTCTCTAAAGCCAACGTCCAGGTGGGAAGGGAAACCCCTCATCGTCTAGGTCTGCTAGGGTGCCTCAAAAGGCAATGTCCTCTTCCTTCACTATGAAAATTGGTCGACACTGTCTTGCCCCAAGCCTGGGGTCTCTGCATCCATCCTTGGGATTCAATCCCTCATGAAGATTCAAACTGATCATCTCTTCATGAATACCTATCCACCGGGCAAGGTCCAGCAAAGACAACAATTGTTCCCTCCAGGGGTCCATGAGTCACAAGTATCATAACAAGTAAATCACATCGAATAATCAAAACACCTGAACATGTGTATCAAACCCCCCTTTTCAAACCAAACAAAATCTCAATGATGTTATACAATTTTCCAAATTTAGGTCTGGGAAGGGTATCAAGGTGCTCTATTGGGTTAATCACTTTGAATTCTAGGGTATTTCCTAAGTGAAACCTATAGTAGTCATGTCTGTATGTGAGATGGTGTGGGATGAACCTTTGGGCATGGGGTTCATGGCATACAAGGGTTTGTATTGTCTTACCGATGTGTGCCTTTGTGTAGGGTGAGCTGCCCCTTGTCCTCAATGCAAGTTTTCCAAGCCCATTCATTTTCCATTCTTCTTCTTAGTTTTTTCTTTCATGTTTCAAGGAATTAGTTGGAGGTCGTTGTCTTGGCTTGGTGTACGGATACGATGATGTCATTCACAAATACCTCACAGAAATGAGAAGGATGGCTCGTGACGAGACCTCCTTTCCCTCAGTCATGTAACTGAGAGCCAATACCCTGGCTTGGTGACCAAATGATGGTAATGTCATACCGCTAATTACCTATGACTATGATAGGTCAGATTGTGATGATACCTTCTATCCCCCAATTAACACCTTAAGTATTCATTATCACTCATTTTGTGGGTCCCCCATTTCTTATAGAGAAGCATTTCATTACTTTCTTGGGGATCGCTGGGTGAAGCATCTCAATGGTTTTATGATTGAATTTTATCTTTTTCTAGCTACTGTTACCCTCTCGGCCTTTATCCCCTTCTTCCCATGAGGTAAGGTACAATCCCTTCTTGGGTCAATACACCCAAAGACACAATCCTGAGGTAGCCAAGTTACTAGGACACAATGACACCCCCCTCAGGTTTAAATAAGGCAAAGAACATAAATTCCAAGCAAATGTTCTAAAATAAAGAAAGATCATTTACAACATGTTCAAATGCTTTAAATATCAGAGTGATACATACCATGATACCTAGACTCTTTACCTCATGGAGAGAGACCCACTATCTTATGGTAACCATGCCAGTGTGGTGGATGTTGTTGTTGGTGATGTGTTGGATGCATCGATGAAAAGAAGGGCCCCTCTAGGGCTATGCTCTGTTCATCTGGCTCTCGACACTCCATGTCTACAACCCATGGGCCTTGAGACATGATCTCCTTAGTTACCCCTAGGTTGGGGGTAACATTCCCAAAACACTACAACCAAGTGTTTTTTCATAATCCAAACTTGAACAGTCTCCTTCAGCTAGTCTACAATGCCAATTTCATAGTCCAGTAAAGCGCTTCAAGGAAATTGTTAGAGTTTTATTGTGACATAATATTTGAAAATCAAATGGATGAAAGCATTGAAAACCATGAAATTTCCATTGACACGTTTCCAAAAGTAATAATGAAAGATAAGTGCATGATGTAATTCTTAGTACGTTGCAAACTTTTAGGTGAGTTGGCAACAAATAAACCTGACCTTTGACTTGACCTCTAAACGGGGTGAAAGTGACATAATGGAAACTTGTGTTCACCTTTTGTGACAAGACATGTCATGATGATGATATTTTAGACCAAGAGTGTGACTCATAAGGACCCTTATTCTTATCATGATGAATAATCCTAAGACACTAAAGCTCTAAAACAATACTAAAACAATCCTATGCTTATAAAAAACAAAAACAAATTGAGTTATGACATAGAAATTTAACCAAAGTCTAAGACTTAAAAACCCTATGACTCAAACCAAGACAAAACCAAGGTGTTTTGACCCCCTACACATCCTATGTGTTAACAGACTCAAGTCTTTATAGCTGAAATGCCTATACTTTATACTCAAGTCTTAATAGTTGAATTGCAGACAAAAAAATTCACAGAAACGCCCAGGAAACAAATCCCTCTCCCTCTCCCTCTCCCTCGCCTCCCAATCTTGTAAAACATTGTACAGGTCAACCCTCTGCTGCTGCTACTGCTGCTTCTCTCTCTCGGTTGACGTCTCTGCATGATTAAGTATATGGCCGATTTTTTTTTTTTTTTTTTTTCTAATTTAACCTTTTGATGGTGCACTAAATAACTAGCCACACTGGTGCGTCGTTATTTACGTAGCGCACTGAAGTATTTTTTCAAAAACCTTAACACTGGTGCAATTGTTTAAGTAGTGCATTGTTGTATATAATATTATTAAAAATAACAGGGCCACGGTGCACAATTTTTTAGAGCAACTGTGCACCCTGGTGCATCATTATTTATGAAGCGCACTGGAGTATTTTTTTTTGTTTGAAATAACCCTACTATGATGTGTTAGTTTTACGTGCACATGTGCGTCAATTGTATAAAACACACTGGTGCGTTATATATTTATAAACACACCGTAAAAAAACATCTGATAAAACTTTTTCCCACTCGCCTCCGCTAGTATCCTCCGCTATAAATAGATTTTTGGGCTATTTTAATAGGCGCGTCTGCAAAAACCTCTGCTAGAGGGTCTTTTCCTTGTAGTGTAGTTTAATATAAAACACAAAACCCAAGATTATATGGAAGAAAAGGAAAGCAATGAAGGTAATGGACTAGGGTTTGGAGCAACGATAGTAGGGAGGAGATACATGTGAATTAGATCAATAGATACATTTTGGATATCCCTCCAAAAGGAATGGATCATCGAAGATTCAAAGGATTTAGCCAATAAATATTTGCCAGGGTAATTTTTGTGGCTCTAGTCCCTTGATCCAAAAACTTGTAGAATATATTGTCACTACATGGGCATGAGTAGTGAAGGAAAAAGTTAGGATCTCTTTATTGTGGTGAGATTTCTTCTTTCTTTTTGAAATCCCTTCAAACTAGAACAAAGTGCTAAAGAAAGAGCTTTGGTGCCTCCAGGGTTTGGGCCTGGTTGTGTTTTGTTGGTATGACTATTTTGACTCATCCAAGGTGCAAAAGAAATATTAGTTGTTATGGGTAAGACTTATTGGTTTACCCTTGTGTTAATGGGTCCGAATGGCCTGCAAAGCATATGAGGGAGAACACCCGATGGAAGGTCCCAATCATACCTACTCTTGTTTGGTGTAGTGTTTCCTATGAGTTTATGGGCCTTGTTATTGCTCATAATTAAAAGAAATAAAAGGGGAAATGTAGTGGAATTCCCCCTAAAGAGTTCTATTTAATCCCGAGGCTAACAAAACTAAAAGAAAACTATTCTAATCCTAACTAATTCTAAGCTATCTCGAGAGAAAAACTAATAGATGAGCACAACTTAAGATGATATCTTGAGAAACATAAATAGTTCATGATAATCAAGACATGATAACAAAATAACATTTCAGATGTAATCTCAAATAGTTGAAGAGGAGACATGTAACATCTTCCCTGTACTCATTAGAAATCACAATAGCATAAGAATCCTGAATACTAAGCACATAAATAGTTCATATGATCAATACCCAGAAAACTTATTCAACAAATACAAGTGTAGAATAGTCCCACAAACATTTGCAAACAATTACGACTTCAGAATGTCTTCTGCTCTTTATTACTCATAAATAACAGTACCATATTTTGTTACAAAGAACAAAAGTCATGATTCTATCCTATGAGTTATCTTTTATAAGACAAGAGAGAAACTCTTCTGTTCTCATGACTCTTCGTTTCCTTTTTTTTTTTTACATTTCAAAAATGAATATGTGGGCATTACAAAGAGAAACTGAATAGACTCATGAGTAATCATTTTCGCCCTAAGATAGTTTACAAATGATATTCATAAAAAACAATCATTGACTCTATCCATTGGAATTATCTTCTGTTCCTCAAATGTTTCTAGGAATTTATGGATTTTTCTTGCTAAATGAAATAATTCTGGCTTCTTCTCCTCTATCTCAACTTTCTATCGAGCCCTTGCTAGTCTGATTTTTTTTTTTTATAGCTTAAGATATTATTTTTTGAAATCCACATATCCGGTTCTTCATCTGAATTCAAGTTCCACCTATATTTTTCATTTTTCGACCATTTCTTCTCTTAATATGCAATCATTTTCTATCTCAACTTGTTCTTCTCTCCTTTCTCTTTCCATCGAGTCCTCCTGGGCCTGATTTCGTTGCCCGTGGCTCCAGATATGATGGTTTGAAGTTGGTATGGCCATTTATGTCCCCAAATTCGTGGTATATTGTTTTTCACATTTTATGACGTCTTTTTTTCACATTTTTGGCCTAGAGGCCTCTTCCACTGCATTCCTTTTCCTAATACTTTTTCAACGAGGTATCATGGGCCTTATTCCGACACCTGTAGCAAAAGTTATGGTCTTTTAAAAATCGTCACTCAATAGTCATTGATCAAGCCCGTGGGTTAATCTGGACCATTGATTTTTTAACTTGCAAAAGAGAAATCCCACCTGCATAAGAGATCAACACTTAGTGATCAAGTGGCCTGGCCCCTATGGATAGTTGGAAAATAACTTGAGTGGCATGGGACCGACGACTTGTAGCATGATTTTTTCCAATTTTCCCCTTTTTTTAATTTTTTAACATTATGAAATAATTAAAAACAAAAGATAAAATAAAAATCAAGGATAACCAAATGATTTACATTATTTTACTTACATCTACAAATATGAACAAAAATTAACAAAAACTAATTACCTTAATCCTATGTAAAAAACTAAACTAATTACCGCGTTAATGTAAAAAATAAAAACTACCAAAATTATCCTATCCCCCACTGGATTTGAACCTGTGACCTTCGAGGAAGAAACACATGTTTTTAACCATTAGACTTGTTCTTCTCATGACTCTTTGTTTCCTTTTTTTTTTACATTTTAAAAATGAATATGTGAGCATTACAAAGATAAATTGAACAGACTCATGAGTCATCATTTTAGCCCTAAGGTAGTTTACAAATGATATTCATCAAAAACCAATCATTGACTCTGTCCATTGGCATTATCTTCTATTCCTCGAAAGTTTCTGGGTGCTTATGGATTTTTCTTTTTGAATGAAATCATTATGGATTCTTCTCCTCTGTCTCAGCTTTCTATCGATCCCTTGCTGGTCTAATTTCATTGCTTATAGCTCAAGATATGATTGTTTGAAATCCACATATCCGGTTCTTCATCTAAATTCGGGTTTCACCTGTATTTTGCATTTTTGGACCATTTATGCTCTCAATATACTATCATTTTCTATCCCAGTTTTTTCTTCTCTCCTTCATATTTCCATTGAGTCCTCCTCGACCTGATTTCATTGCCCATTGCTCCAGATATGATTGTTTGAAGTTGGTATGACAATTTCTGTCCCCAAATTCGTGGTCTACTATTTTCACATTTTATGACATATTTTGTCACCTTTCTGGCCTGGATACCTATTCCAATGCATTTCTCTGCCCAACACCTTTCCAACGAGGTATCACGGGCCTCATTCTGACACCTGTAGCAAAAGTTATGGTCGTTTAAAAATCGTCACTCAATAGTCATTGATCAAACCCGTGGGTTACTCTGGACCATTGATTTTTTAACCTGCAAAAGAGAAATCTCACCCACAAAAGAGATCAAAACTTAGTGATGAAATGGCATGGCCCCTATGGATAGTTGGAATAGAACCTGAGCGACATGGGACCAATGGCTTGTAGCATGATTTTTTACAATTTTCCCCTTTATTTTTATTTTTTAACATTAGGAAAATAATTAAAAAACAAAAGATAAAAGAAAAATCAAAGATAACCAAATTATTTGCATTATTTTACATCTATATACAAATAGGAACAAAAATTAACAAAAACAGATTAACTTAATCCTATGTAAAAAACTAAACTAATTACCTTGTTAATGTAAAAAATAAAAATGACCAAAATTATCCTACCCGACGCTTGATTTGAACTTGTGACCTTCGAGGAAGAAACATGTGTTTTTAACCATTAGGGCCATTCAAGTTTGTTGTTCATCTTATTTGCGAGAAACTATTTAATCTATGAAAATTAAAAATGAAATTAAATAAAAAAATAAAATTAAATGAAAATTAATAAAAATAAAATTAATAAAACAAAAAATGTTAAATAAAACAAATAAAATTAAAAATGAAAAAAAATAAAAATAAAAACAATAAACAATAAATAAATAATAATAATAATAGTAAATAAGATAAAAAAGTGGAAAGCGTGTGGACGGTGGAGACTGTGGACGTTGAGAAAACCCTAGCTCAACCCCTTATTCGAGCATGCTTTCAGGAATTTGAGAGTTGCTCACAGTCACTATGGATAAGAATTATGAAGACTTACCATCGATGTGTCATTGGATGCAATGCAATTACGGTGGATTCCTCGTGGACTACTTGTCAGATCCGTTGGGGGGGAAACATTTGGAAGCCTCTAGTTGTCAGTCAGTCTTGCCCCAAATCTGAATAGGTGGCATGGAATATTCCCAATGGAATGTCCCCACTAGGCTCGATTGTTGGGGGGGATTACTATATCGCATTCTCGAGCCCATCCTGGTCGATGGTCTCTTATGGTTTAGGTATGGAAGTAGCTCCAAGCCTCTGTGGATCTGTCCAAGTGTCCCATGAGGAGGGTCGTCCTTGCTTTGGGCTCTCATCCATGCCCTTGGAGGATGACCCATACCTTCTTTCTACTTGGCCAGAGGGAGGGGTATCCTCAGCCTCAAATTTTTTCAAGGGATTAGGGACCCCAGATATGGGTTTCCTGGTGTCTCTCCCGGCATCATAACTCTTTGGTGGTGATTCTCTAGTTTTCTTTCCTCAATTAGAGTGGATTGGAGCTCGATATCAGGGCAGTGGGACATCTCCAAGGACGATGACCTTCACTGATTCTATTATGGTATCTACAACTCCTATGGGGGTTTTAAGAGAAGAAACCCTAGTTTCTCCTAGACAAGGGACATAATCAATTGCAACCCCTCAAGATCAAGTGGTGATTTCTCCCCCACACAGTTAGACTTCTCCCAAGTGTTGGAGGAACAAGGGAGTCAAAATTCGCAGGGAGGCAAACTTGGTTCTCAGAATAAACATTTCTGAGCTAGAGGTTGCAAACATGGTTGAAATTTTTTTGTTGGGTATGGCTAGGGGGAGGCACTTCAATGCAAAGTTTCTAAAGGAATGGGTTGATGGATCCTAGGCTATGGCCCTTGGCCAATGTCCTACTATTCAAATCTGTTGGTGTATAAATATGTTCAATATATTACACTCATTTATATGTCAATCCAGGATTCGTAATCAAAAGAGTTGTTACATTATATGTGATGAGAATAGGTAACCTACCTATGTCTTTTGTATCTAACTTAAGCATGAAATAATTAATAACATCATACTCTGTTTCTAAGATTTCTGGATGCTTCACACAACTTCAAACTTAGAAGAGAAAACTGATAATAAAACTTCTCAAGCAAACAATCAATCAAAATGCTCTTTCCTAGGTGACAAGTCTATTCATTCCAGGCTTATGGATTAAAGAGATGAACTTAAGATCTTGTTTCCTGTAGCAATAAAAAACAGTGATTAACCATCAACTTCATTCACTCTTGAAACAAAAATCAATCCCAACTCTATTCTATTCAATCAAACCTTCTTTAGTACAGGGAGCAACCATCATGACTGAGAGACTTCATTACGGAACATGAAAATAAGAGATAAAGTCCTATGGTTCCTTTACCCACTGAGAACACTACAATCCAAAATCAAATTAACATTTTCTTAAAAATCCCACACATCAAACAATTAAATGTCAACCTGCAATATTAGAAAAGGAAACTATCTATTTGGTCTAGTATCTGATTACTCACACCGATTTAGAAATAAATGATTTTATGTTGAACTTTTAAAATGTATTTGAAATCATTGACAACACACCACTGTTAAATACTCACACAATCACACAAAGAATATACAGGGAGGTTTACCCTGGTTGGGGTGGTGGGCCCTTGTCGAACCAACAAGGTACCTCTAAAAGATAACAAACTAAAATGTTCTAATCATACTCATGAATTGCACAACAGATCATTTGTATTTCTTCAACTGGTAAATTGAATCAACATTTCATCAACTCGTACATAAAAACAATGTGTATCATTTGGTTCTTACTACTTGCTTCATTACATCCATAATATTCTATCACCTATACAACATCCCTTATAAAGAAGGTGAGACGATACTATCAAGATCTAAGGATAAGTATCAAATAGTTTTTTAAAATATTACAATTGGTATTTCACATCGAATCTCTAGGGATGGACTTCATCCTCATGACACGAAGTGCATGAGTGATGAAGTCTATCATGATCATCAAAACTGATTTAGAGACTTTGATCCAAATGACTTCTTGGAATCTCCATCAACATACTCGTTCAATAGGTGAATTCTGGAAACAGGGGTTTGGTATCGGAATACACACAGTCGCAATCCTGAGTACCGGATTAGGCGCACGGGTAGTAATAGAATGACACAAGACTTGGTACCGGAATGGCGTTGAGTGTGCAGGTACTGAAATGGATGCCAAGTAGTGCTAGTACCGGATGCCAGGCTATGTGAGTACAAGAATGACGCTGAGCGGATAGTACCAAAATAAATGGAGCTTTGGGTATTGAAATAGAATTGGTATTGGATTACGCTGTAACTTGTAGTACCATAATGCGCTGTAGTTGTAGTACCAGAATAGCGAGGTACTAGATTAAAACTTCTTAGGAGTCAAATGATTAGGATCAGACAAAATCAAACATTTAATCTAATTAACTCAAGAAAACTAAACAAATCATGCCTTAATCATAAGTTACCTCTCTATGCACATGAACAAGGTCATCATGTGTGTTTATGGAGGAAACAATCAATCATATACTTATAGCATAGGCAAATAGCTTGAGATATAGGGTAATATAGGGCATTAGAAGTGTCAAAATGGAGACTCAACATTTCCCCCATGCTAAAGTCATTGCATGAGCCCATGCAACAACATCAAAACTGGTAATCAAAAACTTTTTGCAAAATTGAACCATTCCCCATCATTTCTCTGGCTATAGGATGTTAAAACTAGAAGCTTCGCTTCTTAGTTCCTTCTTGATTACTTTGTTGTATTGGATCAATCGTAAGATTTTGTTGAGTTTAGCAGAGACCTCTGCATTCTATTCTTTTAATTGTGAATTCTCTGCCTTGATGTGCCTATCCAATACCTGGTACTCTGCAACTTCTTGTTTCAGCTTCCCAATCTTCACTATCAATTGTTGTTTGCTCAGAGATTTGTCCGGACTATATGTGGTTGTTTGCTTAATCACGTCTTCTCGATCTTCTTTTTCCTTTCTCAGACCCCTCAAAGTTTCTGTCACCAACCCTTCTGTCTCACTAATAGTAGCTCCATAGCCACTTCCTTTTTCCAGAGAATTCAGGATATCAATGGGTTCTCCTTGAAGAGAAGGCATATGTGGAATTGTTGTATGCTTGGCCATGCTTTTGGTGGTCCTTTGTATGGGAGGTGAGACTCCCTCAGATTTACTGATAGGGGTGGAAGTCTCCTCAAACAACTTCGTCTTCTTCATCTTAATAACAGTTGTAGGCCTGGAGACTTGTTCCTCCCACGTCGATTTGATTTTTATCTTGAAGGACCGAAGTGTGGGTTCTGGAGTCTGCCCCTGCTGATCAATCCTTATTTCTATTATGAAATATTGAGGTGTAGGTTGAGCAATTTGTTTCTTTCAAGCCTTCCCCATTTTAAGATTTTCTTTGTTTCCACTTGTCATCCTAGGAATTTCTTCTAACTCACTAATCAGTTTTTAAGGAGACACAGTAAATACCTCGGGGGTCTTTTCCAACTCCTTAACCGATTTTGGAGGGGGTTCAACAGTTGCCTCAGGGATATCATGTGAAATCTCCCGTTGATCTGTCTTTTTCTTCTTTCATTTATTATTCTGTGACAATTGATGTTTAGGACTCAGGACTGAGCTAGGTACTTTAGACTAGGCAAGCTTCTCCTTCTCAGATGTGGTGGCCCCTTCTAGGATTTGTTTTGCTGGCACACTCTCTTTTTGAACCTTTTTCTTGCTCTTCATGTTGAGGTCATGGGTCTTCTCCAATTGGCTGGCTGGTTTTGGTGATAACTCAATGGTTGCTTTAGGAGAACTATCTAATCATTCCCCTAGCCTAGAGTATTTCTTCTGTATTTTATCTTTCAGAATCGATATAGGACTTATTTTCTGAGATTGGGTGGTTTTCTTCTTTCTAGATGTAGTAGGATCCCCTACAACATACTTTCCTTTCTCCAATCCCTCAATAGGTTGGGATGAGTTGGATGTAACCGTGGCTTCCTTCTTTCTAGATGTAGTAGGCTACCCTACAACAAACCTTTCTTTCTCCAATCCCTCAATAGGCTGGAATGAGTTGGGTGTAACAATGCCTTCTTTACCCCCTGATGCCTTCCTTCTGTCTTTCTTTGCCTTTTTTCTTGACCCCTCACTGTGTATTCCTACTTCCCATTCCTCTATAGATTTAGACATTCCTTCCTGAGCAAAATTCTATTGGATTAGTTTCTTCCAACTACCACCTTGTGTCCTCAAGGCATGGACAACCACAAGTTTTATTAAGCCATGGTGATGAAGGCTAGTTTCAGGTTTCTTGGAAGCTTATTTCACTCCTCTCACCATCTTATTTAAACTCATCCATAGGAAGTGAGGAAAATCAATTTGTGGCCCTCCTTCAAATTGTGATAAAAGTTTCAAATGATAAATGAAGGTTACTACATACCTCCCTTCGCAGGTGAGAAATTTCTGCAAACTCATGAGCATCGTCCAATATCCCTCTTTGATGTAGCTTCAAGGAATGCCCTTATTCCAATCAGGGTCTTGATGTTCTGTCTTGAGAAGGTTTTGACAAAGCTTCCTGTCAACGATCACCCTCTTGAAGTATTTTTTTCCAGCGAAAGGGAGGCCTATAACTTCTGCTATGGTGGCCTCCGTAATTTTCAACTTCATATCTCCAAACTGCACACTTTCTCCATCACATGTCTGTGCAAAAGAAAGAGAGAATCCTTTATGATGGCCTTTAAACTTTTCCAAAAATGGCACCCAACCGACCTGTTCATATTTTTCCCCGCAAGCTTGATATTCTGTTGTTTCCCTATATAATTGAAATATGGGCTCATGCCTGTCGACCCCCATGTTAGCTTAAAATTATTCTTTAGGGAATATGATGCACGAACAAAGGATCGAGGGTTGAGAACCGGATCGGTACAAACCATTATGGAGTACCGGATCAACACAGATTGTGATGGAGTACCAGATCAATGCAGACCATGATGGAGTACCAGAAGGGGATAAATATGAAAAATATATGAAGGCACGTGATAACAGTGTGACTATAGGTGGTGTGATAGTAAAACGGTAAATAACGCTCATATGGATGGCAGAGCCATCCAGAGGATCATTTATAAATGGAGTTTCGGTTTACAACAATCAAATCGACGGTAATGATGACACAGTAAGACAAGTCAAATCCATTAACGACTTACAGACTCGTAGGAGAGTTGGCGTCAGACCATATTCACGAGAGTGTTAGATAATGATGACAAGGGATGTGGTTGTTATGATCAGGACTCACGAGTGTAAAATCGACTGATGTCATCAAGATCATTGTTTGATATACATAAATATGTGGCTTGAGTCATTCATATGGCACGATAGTGAATCATGGGATTATGAGGTTTCTTTACCAGATAGACAGAAAGACATGAATTTGATCCTGTGAGAGACACAATGACCTCGTACTCTCAACATTTCGGGAAATAGGGATGTTTTCTTCATATGGAAATGTAGACAAGGATTTTACAGAAGTTCGTGGTAGGGAGTGTCATGATTTGAGAGTAACCATATGTTTAATGCATAATCAGTCTAATTTATTTAATAAAATGACAAATGTTGAATCTGTATGTCCTAGTACTAAAATCGAGCAACAAAACTTGAAAATATGATTAGAGCTACTAGTCACCTTATTACTAGTACCGGATCACCTGAGTACCAGATCACCTGAGTATTGAATCACCTGAGTGCAGAGTTATGGTTAGTACTAGAATAGCATATGGTTCCTTCTTCAGTACTAGATGAACACAGAGACGTTGTTCAGTACCAAATGTGGTCCAGTACCGGATGAGGGAAAAAATGACCATTGGTACCAGATGAGAACAACAAGATGGTTTAGTACCAGAATAACGCAGAAATGACCATTGGTACTGGATGAACACAAAGGCGATCATTGGTACCGGATAAGCACAGAGGTGAACATTGTATTCTGGTACTTGAAGAGATTTTGACACAGTACTTGGTAGCAGTGCTTTATAGACAGGAACTTTTGTAGGTTTCTCCTTGTAGAAGTAGTTGGTGTTCTATGATCTAATTCAACTGAAAAACCATGTAGATGGAACAAATACCAACACTAGATGTAGAAATTTTGAGTTTGCATCAGAATAATGAAAAAAGAATTTAGTGGCTGGACTCCAAGTTCTGTGAAAAGAGGGTATTCTGGAATTGGATGACCAATTGTTGAGATTTTAGAACCCTCCTCTTTTGGAACCAGGATGATCACTTCTCCTATTGGAACTTCCTTTTTATTACAAAAAATAATAATCCTAACTACTACTTCTCTGTTTATTTTTATCGAGCCCAGATTAGTTAATGCTCGTCGGTGTTTTAAATTTTAAAGAGTCTGAAAAACTTAAAGAAAACTCTATACACTGTCCCGTGGATTTTTCTCGAGCCTGGGCCAGTTCCTGCTCGCTGGTATTTTCAATTTTAAAGAGTCTGAAAAATTTAAAGACAATTCTATACACTATCCCGTGGATTTTTCTCGAGCATGGGCCACTTCCTACTCATAGATGTTTTCAATTTTAAAGAGTCTGAAAAAACTTAAAGAAGCCTCCATCTGGTAAATGTCCTCCTTATTCATTTATCTACATGAGAACACAACTAAATTTTTGTTTTTGTTAGTTATATTGGAAAAATAAAAGAAAATTTATATCTAATGACACACCTATGTATATAGCTAAATTAATTCATGTAATTGAACTTACTATGGTGGGTCAATAGGAGGAGAGACCCTCTTGCTTACCAGTTGCATTTCAGAATTCAGAAGAACAATTTTGACAAAATCCTCTTTGGATAGAGGCTTATGATAAAACTTTAGTCGATGCCCATTTACAACAAAGGGAGTCTGATTCTCATCAATGGTCATAAATTGTATCGACCTCATAGGGTTCCAACCATCTAGTAGACAATTTACCTTTAAATTTTTTGAACCTACTATCATATAGGAGGGCCCAATCACCTGTCTAAAAGGAAGTCTTTTTGATGTACTTGTCACGCCATTTAGTCCTTTTCTCTTGTATAAGGGTGGTCCTTTGTAGAGCATATTGTATTATCTCATCAAGCTCATTTAATTGTGATAGCCTCTGTTTTTGAGCTTCATTCAAATCCATCCCTAATTGTATGGCAGTCCTGAAGGTTTTTACTTGAAATTCTATGGGAAGTAGTACCTGCTTCCCATACACCAACTCATAAGGTGTATGGCCTATTGTATTTCTCCAAGCTGTCCTATAGGCCCATAAGGCCTCAGGTAACCTATCAGCCCAGTCTTTGTGATGAAACTGAAAAATCTTGGTGAGGATAGCCTCTATCACCTTGTTGGTTGATTCCACTTGCCCGTTTGCTTGGGGGTGATAAGGAACATATTTTCTGTGTTTGATCATGTACTATTCAGTAAGAGCCTTGACCAAATTTGAGGTGAATTGGGTTCCTTAGTCAGTGACTATTTCCCGAGGTACACCGAAACGAGTAAATATTGCTTCAAAGAGAAAGTCTACAACAGATTGTTCATTAGCAGAATATAGAGCTTTAACTTCCACCCATTTAGTTACATAATCTGTGCAGACCAAGATGTACTTCTTCCTTCGAGACATGGGGTTAATAGGTCCTACAAAATCCAAAGCCCATTTTTCAAAGGGTTCAATCGCTACTTGAGCTTGGAGGGGAGTTTCATCGACTGCAGTAGGTTTTCCCATTCTTTGGAAATCATCACAGTTGGCCACATATTTCTTTTCATCTTTAAAAATGGTTGGCCAATAGTAGCCAGACTGTAGAATCTTGTATGCTGTCCTTTTGTCAACAAAATGGCCTACACATGGACCATCATGACAGGCTCTGAAAATATCCTGCATCTCATCCTCCTGAACACACCTTTTGATCACCAAGCCAGGTCTAGTTCGATATAGGCAATCGTTATGCCACGTGTAATTGGCACTTAGCAGGGCAATTCTTTGTTTCTCTCGGGAGGATATATTTTGAGGTAGCTTTCGTGTTACAAGATAGTTGGCTACATCTTCATACCAAGGGGTGTAAGTAGAAATAAAAAATATATTCTCATCCGGAAAATCATCATCTACTGGAGTATTGTCACCTGTATGAATAAGTCTAGACAAGAAATCAACAACTAAATTATCTCTTCCAAGCCTATCAATGATGGTGATATTGAATTCTTGTAGTAATAACAACCATCTAGTTACTCTAGCATTTGTAATAGGATTGTTCATTAAAAATCGATGGTTGAATGGTCAGTATGTATAAAGACTTCATACCCTGTTATGTAGTGTCTAAACTTGTTGATGTCATGTACTACTGACACAAATTCTTTTTCTGTGACAGTGTAATTTACTTCAGTAAGTGAGAGATTATTGTTGACAAAGTATATAGCATAAGGAATCTGGCCTTCCCTTTGTCCTAAGACAACCCCCAAAGTAGTATTTGAGGCATCTGTGCAAATATGAAAAGGAAGAGACCAGTTTGGTCCTCTCAAAACAGGGGCACTTGACAACTTTGTTTTCAAGATTTCAAAGGAGATTTGGCATTGTTCATTCCAACAAAATTCAACATCTTTTGTCAACAGCTTGAATAGGGGGGCAACTAGGTTTGTAAAATTTTGATTGAACCTCCTATACTAACCATCATGCCCTAAGAAACTTCTGACTTCTTTCTATGAGATATGAATCTTGATTTGGGAAATAATGTCAATCTTGGCAGGGTCAACTCTTATTCCTGTACCAGAGATGTGGCGACCTAGAATAATTCCTTTAGTGAGAAACATTCTAGACTTTTCATGGCTGAGTGAAAGGTTGGTTTATTTACACCTAACCAATACTTTCTCTAAATTGTTCAATGCCTATTGGAAATCATCCCCGTATACTGTGAAGTCATCCATGTAGACTTCCACACAGTCATGGGTCAAATCAGAGAAAATGGCCAAGACAACCCTTTGAAAGGCAGTAGGGGCATTACACAAACCAAAAGGAAGAACCCTATAGGAATAGGTTCCCCAGGGGCAGGTAAATGTGGTTTTATCCTAGTCTTTTGGTGAAATTTGTATTTGATTGTAACCACTAAACCCATCCAAGAAAGAAAAATACCTCTTCCCAAACAAAGTGTCCAAGTCCTGGTCTATTAAAGGCAAGGGAAAGTAATCTCTATAGGTAGCCTTGTTTAATTCTCAAAATTCCATACAAATCCTCCATTTCCCATTTTTCTTAGGGACAATAACTAATGGGGAGACCCACTAGGGAGATCCACTTGCTATCTGATATAGGGTAAATGAAATTGGCTTGCAGGAGTTTCTGGAGTTCTTCTTTCACTATGTCTTTCAAGGTTGGATTAATTCTTCTTTGGGGTTGCCTAACATGTCTAATTTGATTGTTAGTGTAAATATGATGCATACAGGTGTCTGGGTGGATCCCTTTCATGTCAGAGTAATCCCATGCAAAAGCACCAGATTTCCCTTGAATCATTTGTACCAACTTTTGTTCCTGATCTGTTTCTAAGCTAGCATTGATATACAAAGATTTCCCAGGACTGATTTCAACAGCCTAAACAACTGATTCTTTCCCTTCATATATTTGTGAAATGATGGATACTGTAGAGGTGTAGGGGTGCCAAATTTCTTGGAATTTAGAGCTAAAGATATGTGTATATTTAGGAAAAGATTGAGGATATTCAATGCATGCTGAATCAACCAAGAATAGACTTAAAATTTGTTCTTCAGTTTTCTCTTGAAATCCTTTCACCTGTTCGAGTGTCAATAAGGGTTGAGTACAGTCCTCCTACCCATAGGGATTCTCCAACCAGAGAGGAACTTCAGTGCCTGGTTGGGCAGGGGGAAAAAGGATAAGTTTTTGACTTTGAGTGCCATTGGAAATTGTCATCTCTCCAGATCGACAACTAATAAATGCATCAACAGTGGCCAACCAGGGTCGGCCAAGTACTACTGGATATCCTGGTTTGGAGGATTTGGGATGAATTACTAAGAAATCCATAGAGTATTCCCAAGAAGCCAAGGTAATTGTTATTTCGTCTAAACTTTCTGCTGGGGTGATGACTGATTTGTCTGTAAGCTCCAACAAAGTTTGTGTTGGTCTTAGGTGATCTAGTTGCAACGTTTTCATAGTGTGAACTGACATAACATTTATTGCTTCCCCTAGATCAATCAGTGTGTTTGGAAAATAAACACCGTTAATTAATTCTATGGTTACCACTGGGTTTCCTGGATTACTATATTTGGATGACATTTTTGTTATAAACTCCAAAAATTATCCAACCACCTGTATGAAAAAAGTATCCTTCCTCCTCCCTGGATTTTTAATGCAAATATCCCTTACTATTTTAGCATAAATAGGTATATCCTTGATGTCCTGAAGTAGGGGAATATTTACACATATGTTTCTAAGTTCAGTCTCTAGATTGTGTCCTAGAGGTTCCTCAGATTTATTCACAAGTGACCTTTCTGGATAAGGGTAGGGGTTTGTTTTCTGAGGTGTTTCTGCTGCATGAGAATTGGGAGGAGGAGTTTCTTGTTGCACAGGGGTGTTTCTTTCTTCATTTAATTGATTAACCATTTGTTCTTCTCTTTGAAATGTTTGAATATCTATTTGTTCTTCTTCTTGATTTGTGTGATTATCTACTTGTTCTTCTTCTTGAATAACCATAGTAGGATTTGTTTTATTTACAACCCTCCCTGATCTTAGTTCAATTCCATTAAATGGAGTTGGATTTATTACATAAGTGGGGAAAGTTTGTACTTCAAGGTTTTGTACAGGTTGTGTAGGGCTATTATTCAGATTAGGGATAGGTTGTGCAGGAATAGGGGTAGGCCGAGGATGGTTTTGAATAGGTGCAACTTGCATTTGTTGCTGCAAATTTGGATTCATAGGAAATGCAAGTTACTGTTGCAGCTGTGGGGGTGGAGGAAGAGCAGGAGGATTAAATCCTGGGAGCAACTGAGAAATATTTGAAGGGTATTGTGGGTAGGTGGGAAAATTTGCTGGCTGAAAGGTAACATTCCCATATGCAGGCCCTCTCCATCCTTGCTGCCAAGGTTGGATTTGTGGTTTTTGTGGTGACCATTGAGGATAAGACATGGGAGGTACCCATTGTTGTTATGAATATTGTGTAGTAGGGTCTGCAAACATATTGGGATTTTGTTGTCTCCATGGCCTCTTAGGGGGGTAGGATGTTTCATGAGGTTCTCCTCCTCCCTTGAATATGGATTTAAGTCCAGGTAAAGAAGGGAACTCATTGGTAGGGTGATCCTTTGTATAGAGGCCACAAATTTCAATAAAATTAAGGGGGCATTCCTTTTAGGATGCTTTTTCCTACACCGATGACAAAAAATTGCCAAAGCAACATTTTCTTCCTCTTGTTTCCTTTTAATTTTTATGGTATCAAGTTGGGAACTAATGGTGTTTAGGATGTCTGTTTTGAATTTTTCTAATAGATTCCCCAATTCAATCCTAGTAACACCTCCTGATGTGGGTTTAACAATTATGTTTGTAGGATTCCTTACACTTTTTCCTATTTTGGCTTGGCTGCGGGAGTATCTTTTACAATACTCCGCTATGTCTACAAATGGATTTTGGTACACATCTCCAGAACTCATAAGGTTTAGTACTTCAATGCAGTCATCCCTCACACCCTTTAGGAATATAGTCCTAATTGTAGCTATGTCTAAGGAAAATTGCTTAGTCTTTTGGTAGTTGTATAGGAACGTCTCTACGTAACCCTCCAAGATTTCTTCCTCAGATTGCTGCATTTTAAATATTTCATTACTATCATCCCTAGGTCTACAATAATCTTGATATTTCTGGAGGAATGTCTCCTTCATACCATCCCAATATAAGATAGTGTGTTGTCCTAGGATCATAAACCACCTTAGTGCTGAATCTTTTAGTGTAGCTGGAAATAGTTTTAATTTTTGTGCATATCAATGCAATTATAACTTCTACATAGTATATCAAATTCAAACAAAAATGAGTCAGGATATTCTGTTGACATACCATGGAAGTGAGGCAGTGAGGAAAATGGAATGTTCTTCATAGAAACGTCTCTAGCGATGTTCAGTATGGGGAATCCAAATGTCTCTATTTCATTAGCTGCATTTCCTTCCTCTTCTGCCATATCTCTAAACAGTTTGTAGGGTGGTGGTGATGTCTCTCCACTAAGTGATGGTTCAACCACTGGGTTGTTTGGTATATCTAGATGTTCCAATGTCTTGTGTGGTTCCCCAACGATAGATGCAGCTTCCTCTATCACCACCTCTGTTTCTTTTCCAGATCCTCCTTCTGAAGGGGTCGCCAATGCTTCCCCTCTTGCATGTTGTCTTATGCTTTCAATCTGAACAATGGATTCAGATTTAGTGCCTTTGGCTATTGTTTCAATTATTTCCTTTGATATTTCTCCTCTGAGAATTTTTTCTGCACGAATTTTAGATGAATTAGTGTGGGGGGGNTTTTTTATGAAATTTTGGGAGCAATAAATCTACCTTTATTATCCCTATACCTACTCATAAAAGAAATATTAATACAAAAACACAAATTTCTAACTATCAAATGTAAGAGGACAACCTGACTTTGGAGAAACCCCACCAAAGTGGATGCGCAGGTTCTTAACTCTCATCTTACCATCTTCTCTCCGCCCTTAGATTGTCCTTAAATCCAATCCAAACTCATAAAACCAATCAAAAATTCAAAATGCTACCTATTATCATTTACAACTCCCCGACAACGACGCCAAAATGTTGGTGTATAAATATGTTCAATATATTACACTCATTTATATGTCAATCCGAGATTCGTAATCAAAAGAGTTGTTACACTATATGTGCCAAGAACATGTAACCTACCTATGTCTATTGTATATATCTTAAGCAGGAAATAATTAATAACATAATACTATGTTTCTAAGATTTCTGGATGCTTCACACAACTTCAAACTTAGAAGAGAAAACTGATAATAAAACTTCTCAAGCAAACAATCAATCAAAAGGCTCTTTCCTAGGTGACAAGTCTGTTCATTATAGGCTTATGAATTACAGAGATGAAATTAAGATCTTGTTTCCTGTAGCAATAAAAAACGATGATTAACAATCAACTTTAGTCAGTCTTGAAACAAAAATCAATCCCAACTCTATTCTATTCAAGAAAACCTTCTTTAGTACCGGAATCTCCATCAACATACTTGTTAAACAGGTAAATTCTGGAAACAAGGGTTTGGTACTGGAATACACAAAGTCACAATCCTGAGTACCAGATTAGGCGCACTAGTAGTACCAGAATGACGTTGAGTGTGTAGGTACCAGAATGGATGCTGAGTTGTGCTAGTACCAGATTCCAGGCTGTGCGAGTAACGAAATGACGCTGAGTGGACAGTACCAGAATAGGTGGAGCTTTGGGTACCAGAATAGACTTGGTACTGGATTACGCTGTAGCTTGTAGTACTGGAATGCGCTGTAGCTATAGTACCAGAATAGCGAGGTACCAGAATAGACTTGGTACCGGATTACACTGTAGCTTGTAGTACTAGAATGCACTGTAGCTGTAGTACCGGAATAGCAAGGTACCAGATCAAAATTGCTTAGGAGTCAAACAATTAGGATCATACAAAATCAAACATTTAATCGAATTAACTCAAGAAAACTAAACAAATAATGTCTTAATCATAAGTTTCCTCTCTATGCACATGAACAAGGTCATCAGGTGTGTTTATGTAGAAAACAATCAAGTATATACTTATAGAATATGAAAAATTGGCTCAGATACAGGGTAATATAGGGCATTAGAAGTGTCAAAATGGAGACTCAACAAAACCCTCAGTTCAATTTTAAATTTAGAAATTCAGATAAGGCAGACTAGGTATTAAAACAACCATGGTGTATTGATTTGTCACCCATTCTCCTTAAGTGTTGGACCCTCATGTTTGATGCCAACAAAGAACGAGTATACATTTTCCCCATCTAGGTAAGGCTTACGGGTCTCCCTATGGAATTTTGGACCAAGAAAATTTTCTCCTATCTTGGGAATATGATCGGTTCTTTTATAGAAGCAGATATGTCATTCATTGAATCAGAAGAGATGGGCATTGTCGGGATCTTGGTAACTCTAGACTTAAGAGAGGGATTTCTCAAAGACTTAAACCTCATATCTGGCGGAAAGTATTTCAAGAAAAAGCTTGACTATGAGGGGATACCCTTCAGATGTAGAATATGTCATTGACAAGGTCACAATGCGAACCATTGTAATCTTTCATTTCATGGAAAATCAATAAAACCTAGGAATGGTCTCACATAATCCTCAAAGAAGCGACCAAAATATCAAGGCGAAGAACAATTTGTTCATCCTGGGCGAAGTCGGGAAGCTCCTTATCCTTCTCAGCTTTAGGTCCAACGAATTATTGACACTCCATCAAAGGTAAATCCAATGCTCATGGAAAATGTAGCTGAGAGTAGAGCTCCATCTCAACGAGATAGGAACCAAGCCATGGACTTACAGTTGGATCACATTCCTCAATCGGGTAAGACCAAAATTCCACAACCGACTTTCAATATATTAATAAATTCCCTCTCTCTACTTGGTAAAGATTCAATGGGCTCTCTGAAAAATTTTCCTTCCCTAAATGAAGAAGCCAATATGTTATCTTCCTTGATATTTGGTCCCCCTCCTGTCACCGACCTCACCCTCCATACTTCCCCTTTCCTCCTCATTGCAAAAATCTGAGGTCCCTAAGAACTCATTGGAATTGGTGGACTCAAAGGATGACCATATTTCATATCAACTTAGAAGCACGTCCATACCACTCTCCCTACCACATTCTAGGTTTTTTGAGGGACTAGGCCTTAATCCTCTCCCTCTCGCAGGGGTCTCTGGCAGAAGAAGGAAATCCTTCTTGCACAAAGCACAAAAGAAAGAACTCGTGGACCTCGTAATGAGCATACACATTTCCATTAAAGGGGTGCTTAGAGCATCGGCCTCCCCTGAAGGGGTTCCCCCATGAAAATTATCTCCTTAACTCGCCGAGAGCTGGTGAGCCCTCATAAAAAACTCACCCTAAACAATCAGTCGAGGTCAATCAACCTGATCTACTCTTTCTATACGAAACTATGTGAAATGGATCTAATGTCACAACTCTCCTTGAATCGATTCTTAATAATTGGAGCTTCTCTTGGGTGGATGCTAGTGGAAGGTCAAGGGGGTTGACATTGAGGTGGAATAATCGCTGGATCAAAACAATAAATCAATGGTGTTTTGACTTGGGCCAAGGAATCAACATTTTCTCCTCTAAACTTGGGATCAAGATTATAGTTCTAAATATTTACGGGCCCTATTTGGATAGTGTCCCTTTCTGGGAAGTTGTTCTAAATAAATATTTCATTGAGTTTGAGGCTTTTATCATTGGAGGGGATATCAATTTCTCATTGGGAATGGATGAATTTTGGGGGTTGAAAGATAGATTTTATCCATTAGTCGATTTCTTCAAGTACCAACTAGAAAGGAAGAGACTGATTGATGTTCCAAAAATTCAACTTTTCCCTACCTGGAGAAAAAATAGGGTAGGGGAAGAAATAAGTGCAAAACACATTGACCATTTTCTGGTATTTGAGTCCCTCCTGGATGGACAACTCCACCTTTGGAAATGGGTGGGGTTAGGAGGTGACTCAGACCATCATCCAATATTTTTGGAAGTAGCAAGAGGGATGAGTAAACCAAAAATCCCCTTGAAATTTAATTATGAATGGCTCAAAGATGAAAGATTTATGGAGTTGGTAAAATAACATTGGATCCCTTTTGAACCAAGCTCGGGGGAACCTGCTGCTGCCCACTTCTCGTTCAATATTAAGAAGGTTAAACAAGCTACAATCACATGGGCACATTAAAAAAGAGCTAGAGAGGAGCAAGAGTTAAAGGAGATTGAAAATGCATTAAACACTATCTTTGAGTTTGCTGATGGAGGACTCTCCTCACCTGAGACAAAAGACAATATCCTTCATTTGGAAAAGAAGAAGAGAAAAATCTTGGAGGACAAAGAGGTTGCATGGAGGTTGAAAATTCGAGTGATTTGGATGGAAAAAGGAGACAAGAATACTAAATTTTTCCAAGCCTATGCCAATGGTAAAAAACTCTCTAATACGATTTGAAGTATGAAAAACAATCAAGGACAAGAAGTTTTTACTTCTGAGGAATTGGCTAGGTTGGATAAAATCCATTTCTTATCCCTTTTCAAAGCAAACAACCGGTCCTCAATGGTAGAAATTGTTTGATTGGGTGGTTACTTCCCAGAATTTGTTGATGAAGAGGCCAATAGAGGCCTTATGGAGGAACTTACTAAGGACAAACTTAAGGAAGTGCTTCATGGCTTTCAAAAAGACAATATCCCAGGACGAAACGGTTGGTCGGTAGAGTTCTTTTTAGGTTTTTTTGATCTGAATGGGAAAGACATTTTAGAGGTGGTGGAGGAATCCAGGAAGGCAGGGAACATTCATCCTCCACTAAACTCAACCTTCATAGCCCTAATTCCAAAATCAAACACCCCTCAATCCTTTGAGGATTTTCGTCCCATCTCTTTATGCAATGCAATCTACAAATTGATAACAAATATTATTGCCAAAATATTAAATCCCATCCCGTCCTTTGATGTTCTCACTAATGGTTCTACCTCTCCTTTTTTCCATGCTGAAAGAGGTCTCAGACAAGGATGTCCTTTATCCCCCTGCTCTTTCTACTGGTAGCAGAGGGCCTTAGTCATGCCCTGGATTATGCAAAAGGTCGTGGCCTCTTTCATGGTATTCCTATCTCTCATACATTGATCTTAACTCATTACTTATTTGTGGATGATGTACTAATTTTATGTGATGGTGAGAGGGGTGATGCTGAAACTCTCTCAAATGTCCTGACACTTTTCAGCAGTGCCACAGGTATGCAGATTAATGTTAGGAAATCCACTCTTTCAATATGTAATATGAGTGCAAAATAAATACTTTTTTATAAATCTCTTTTCTCCTTTGAGGTCAAGGATTTCGACTTGGGGCTCAAATACCTTGGATTTCAATTAAATCCAAACTATTAATTAAAATCATATTGGTCCTGGCTCATCGAAAAACTGGAAAAAATATTGAAGGTCTAGAGTTATAGATGGCTCTGTTAAGTACCAAAGACCTGAATATAAAATACCACAATAGTACCAAATATATCTGAATACAATCACCACACAAGATATATGAAACTGATCTGGGAGGATCTAGAGAACATCTCAGAAGTTTCAGAAGTGTCCTAGGAGGCTCAGGATGGCCTCAACAAATAGAGAAAGGGAAATTATTCAAATTCCTTAAATCTCAAATAAACTGAAATCATCACGAAGAGTGTATCATAAGATTTCCAATGGTGCAAATGACTCATCAAACAGAGTTATGGATCAAAAGATATTTGCGGTCAAAGTTTGGTCAACCTAGCCCAGCCAATCGGGGGATGAGTCAACATCCGTACTACTGACATCAACATCAGTACAGATGATGTCAAAATCCATACAAAATATGTATCACACGCATATATTGACACTTGTCATGATGACATCATCATGGTGACATGGCAACACCAGAGGCTTCCACATGTCACTCATTTTTGGCATTTTCGGGTCATGTCATGGACCAGTAAAAATGAGCCACATGGAAGTTTGTACAACCATGTGGCAGACCATACGGTGATGTGGCAGGTGATGTGGTAGGATGACGTGGAATCTGAGGTTGTAGACCATACAACGGAGGTGGAATTTGTACATACATGAGGTGGGTGACTGTGTAGACCGTATAGACACATGGAATTCATACAACCACCCAGAAGATGATGTGGCATATGTACAGACACATGGTAGTGATGTTAGCATGATCAAGTGGCCCAGTGATAGCGTGCCATGTGGCATGATGATTTGGAATTTTTGGCCACCAAATGGACCAATGAAATTTTGCCACGTGGCACCTCTAGAAGATTCCACGTGGCACCACCCAGGAGACACCACATAGATGGTACAATTAGCAGATATGGGCAAGTACAATCAACATCCACATGGTAGGTACAGTTAGCAGGTACATGTAGGTACAATCAAAAACCACATGACAAGTATAGTCAACATGCACGGTCAGTAGGTACAACTAAGACAATGGGTGGCTGCCACGTGGCAGCAGTCAGATTCCCAGTGAGGGCACATGACAAAAATTCAAATTTTAGTTTGGATTTGCCCTCCGCCAAATCTGGCAGATCTTCCAAATCTGGAAGGGATCCACAAGATTTGGTAGGATGTTGGGAAGCGTTCCAAAAGGGAGTTCAATGGATTTGACCCTGTGACCTCCTTTAAACCAACGCCTAACTTAGCCTCTGCCAACCAATTCAGCCAAACAACTTCATGGGTAAGTCCACCCTTCCCTTTATTTAAATGATGAATTGTGCCAATGCACAGAGGAGCATGCCCAAACCATACATTGGCATGTATTCCAATGCAATCAATACATTAAATGCCCAAAATTGCAAGCAGATCAAGGTAAGAGGTCCAGAAATGCCCTGAAGGTGACAATGTCCGATGGAGACGATTTGACAGTCATTTTTCGGTAATACGATGACGTGAATCCAATGGCGAGGTTTGTTTTTGTAGCATAGATTCATATCAACAAGCTAAATTTTGGAAGAGCTAATGTAAGCATGCTTTTGATTATGTTGTTTTGTCCTTAAATGTTGCAGCATAGTATGCCTGTTACAGGTCTAAAGGAGCATGGAGAAGCTGCATCAAGGCAACACGATCAACTTATTCCCTCTATCTATTCATTTCTTCTGTTCTTCCACATAAAACCAATCAGTTACATGTGACAGAGAAATTGTGGCACTTGGATGATAAGTGGCCAACAAAGTAGTTCTAAATCTCGTAGTTTCGGGATCTTTGTATGGGCTACATATGCTTGGATCTGGGCAATAGATCTAAGGCAATCTATGGCTCCATGATTATTGGGTTCATTTCTTATTCTTCCTCTTTTTATGTATTGAGCATGTGGGAATGATGTCCATGTCAGCATCATGGATGCCTCATGAGCATGAGAACTTGTGAAGCTTGTATACATTCCTGATCACATTCCGATCTCTTATTGTCGTCACTGAAAAGGGACTTTGGCCTTACAACTTGTAAAGGAGAGACAACATTACAACGAGGAGAATAAAGTGGTCAAGCTTTGGAGCATGACCTAGAGACGTATCCCACATTGGGTGAACTCCGTTATCAAGGGAAGTGTCATATCCATTATGTGTATTATGTTCTTATGTTGCTTTTCCATGAATTTACGCACTTAGAATATTAAATGCAAGCATGACATATAACACATAAGGAAACTAAAGAGGTTTTTATTCACTTTGGATTCAAGCCTATAAAGACTTCAACTATACCTTTTAATTGAAAATCGCTCAAGTAAAACGATCTATAGATGACCCTTTGAAGGAGTCACAAAATCAAATAATTTTTGGAAACTAATCACCCCCGGGTTCAGATCACGTTGGTATCAGAGCATGCTTGATATCGATTGCAGGTGTTGAAGTTGAGGATGGCAAGATCGCCAAAACAATTGTGGTTTGATGAGCTTCAAGAGCTCAACCAAATCCTTCAAGTAGAGAATGTTTGATTGAGGACATTGTTGCATGTTGCAGAAGAAGAGAACCAAAGGTTGCAAGAGTAGTTGCAAGCCATGAAGATGCAGACAGGGGAAGGCTCTACGAATGAGATGGTGATAAGACCATTTTGTGACCATGGAAAATTCACCAGTTATGGGTTCGAGCATGACAGTGAAAATGCATGAAAACTTTTTCAAGCAAGTGAAGATGACATCCAGGTAGCCATAAATCAAGGAGGATTTTGAGAAGCATCATCCACTAATCCTTCTCACCAGGAACAACTAGACACACCTCAAGAAGCAGACCAAGAGTCCCAGTTTGAGATGGAGGTAAATAAACCATGTGCAGTTCCTTTCTTGATTAATGTTGATGACTCTTTTGAAGTCCTTGAACAACATGCTTCTTGCATCGACTTAAAGTTGATGAGAAAAATGGAATACAAAGGAAGAGGCCTTGGAGCCAATGGCCAAGGTATTGTGGATCCCATCGAGGTAGTGGTTTGGCCTCGATATGCTGAGATAGGCTATGTTCCAAAGGATGTTGGAGAAATCTCCAAAACCATCCGGGAAGAAGACCCTAGGACAGTCGCTAAGACTCCAAAAGTCAATAGTTCATTAGGAGCTGAAATTGATCTAGTAGAAGATGAGAGCATGGATTCACATGATCGAGGATTTGAGACATCTTCATGGATATGAGTATCACTATGACATAGTTGAGACCAACTCTTCTTTCCAGTTTGACTCCAAAGGAAACTCACCGAGGTATAAGAAATATCGAAACTCTAAGATTCCATTTGATTATAAGCATGTTAATAATATAAAACAGAGCTTGTGGAATCAAAGACCATGCACTTTTTGTGGATTCAATAACCACATAGTCTCCCAGTGTTGGAAGAGAAAATCATTGTGTAGGAAGGTTATGGAAACTAGGAGAAGGATGAGGATAGAAGATTGATTTCCACACACGGAAAAGAGCAGGGGAAATACACCTTTGAAGGAGAAAGGATACTGAAGCCATTGTAGCAGAGATGGACATAATGAGGCCACCTGTTGGGCCTTACACCTAGATCTACATCCAAAGAGGAGCAAGAAGACTAGGAAGACACCTCCGAGGGAGACAACCAGTCAGGCAGTGCTGCAGGGAAATCCACCACCAAGAGGAAACCAACTACTAGAGAAAGGACAACTCGGTAAAGAGGGCCTATTTGACATAATGACTAAACAAATGGGGAAAATCCTTGAGTTAGTCGAGAATGGCCATCTTTGTAAATCACATGTTGCGATTCAGACCCCATATTAGGGTATTGTGCAAAAGTGATAATTGTTTGATATCACTTCTTTTTTTGCACATGTTGATATTATTAGGCCTTGTGAGGTAGTTTGGGTATGGGTTTTCTTATTGTAATTCCAATGGACATGAAAATGTATAATGCAAATACTTTTGGGGAACAAAAGTCCTTTCAATTGGGAGGCATGATTCAGGAGGATACATAGAATATCTCAGAAGTTTCAGAAGTGTCCTAGGTGGCTCAGAATGGCATCAGTAGACAAAGAAAGGGAAAAAAATTCAAAGTCCTCAAAGCTCAGAGAAACCAACATCATCGCGAAGAGTCCTTCGTAAGCTTTCCAATGATGCAAACAACTTGTCAAACAGAGTTACAGATCGAAATATATTCGTGGTCAAAGTTTGGTCAACCTAGCCCAGTTAATAGGGGATGAGTCAACATCTGTACTGCTGATGTCAGCATCAGTAAAAATGATGTCATCATCTGTACAACATATGTGGAAAACGTAGAGATTGACACATGTAATGCTGAGGTCAACATGGTGACGTGGTAGCACAAAAGGCTACCATGTGTCACTCATTTTTGTCATTTTCGGTTCATGTCATGGACCAGTAAAAATGTGCCATGTGGTAGTCCGTACAACCACGTGGAAGACCGTACGGTGACATGGCAGCTGAGGTGGAAGACTGTACAATGGAGGTGGCATCTGTACAAACACGTGGCATGTGGCTATGTAGACCGTACATACATGTAGCATTCGTACGATCACCCGACAAATGACGTGACATCCATACAAACACATGGAAGTGACGTCAGCATGTTGACATGGCCCAATGACAACGTTCCATGTGGCATGTTGATTTGGCATTTTTGGCCACCAAATGGACCAATGAAATTGTGCCATGTGGCACGTCCAAGAGATGCCACATGGCACCACCGAGGAGACACCATGTGGCAGGTACAATCAATAGGTATGGGCAGGTACAGTCAACAACCACGTGGTAGGTACAGTCATTAGGTATGGGCAGGTACATTCAAAAACCATGTGGCAGATACAATCAACATGTATGGTCAGTAGTTACAACTGGGCCAATGGGTGGCTACCACGTTGCCTAGTCTTGGGCTACCATGCGACAACAAGAAGATGCCCAGTGAGGGCACATTACAAAAATTTGAATTTTAGTTTGGATTTCCCCTCCGCCAAATCTGGCAGCGTTCCACCAAATATGGAAGATCCACCAATTATGGCAGGGATCCACCAGATTTGGTAGGACATTGGGAAGCATGCCAAAAAGGGAGGCCAACGGATTTGACCCCGTGACCTCCTCTAAACCAATGCCTAACTAAGCCTTTGCCAACCAATTTAGCCGAACAAATTCATGGGTAAGTCTTCCCTTCCCTTTATTTAAATGTTGAAATCTGTCAGTGCATGGGGGAGTGCACCCAATCCATATAGTGGCATGGATTTCAAATAAATTAGTGCATTAAATTCCTATAATTGCATGCAGATCGAGGCAGGAGGTCCAGAAAGGGCCTGAAGGTGACAATGTCTGATGGAGACGATTTGACAGTCAGTTTTGGGTAATTTGGTGACGTGAATCCAATGGCGAGGTCTATTTTTGTAGAAGAGATTTAGATCAGCAAGTGAAATTATGGAAGAGCCAATGTAAACATGCTTTTGATTATGCTGTTTTGTCATTAAATGTTGCAACATAGTATGCTTGTTACATGCCTGAAGGAGCATGGAGAAGCTGCAGCAAGGCAACAAGATCAAATTATTCCCTTTATCTCTTCTTTTCTTCTCTTCTTCCACATAAAACCAATCAATTACATGTAACAAAGAAATTGTGGCACTTGGATGATAAGTGGCCAACGAAGTAGCTCTAGATCTCGTAGTTTTGGGATCTTTGTATTGGCTGCATATATGCTTGGATCTGGGAAATAGAGCTAAGACATTTTATGGGTCCATGATTATGGGGCTCATTACTAATTCTTCCTCTTTTTATGTATTGAGTATGTGGGAATGATTTCCATGTCAGAATCATGGATGCCTCATGAGCATGAGAACTTGTGAAGCTTGTATACATTCCTGATCACATTCCAATCTCTTGTTGCTGTCACCGAAAATGGACTTTGGCCTTACAACTTGTAAAGGAGAGACATCATTAGAACGAGGAGAATAAAGCAATCAATCTTTGGAGCATGACCTGAAGATGTATCCCACATCGGGTGAACTCCGTTATCAAGGGAAGTGTCATATCCATTATGTGTATTATGTTCTTATGTTGCTTTTCCATGAATTTACCCACCTAGAATATTAAATGCAAGCATGACATATAATACATAAGGAAACTAAAGAGGTTTTTATTGAGTTTGGATTCAAGCCTATAAAGACTTCAACTATACCTTTTAATTGAAAATCGCTCAAGTAAAATGATCTATAGCTGATCTTTTGAAGGAGTGATAGAATTAAACAATTATTGGAAACTAATTCACCCCGGGTTTAGATCACCACCACTTTATTACACCAAACCCTTAGGGTATGGAAACACCATACAATGGATCCTATTATGGAAGGGATCCTCTCCTATTCACTTACCTCTTTGAGGAGGCATCCTCCTATTGAGTTACCACTAAAAATACAATACTTCTCTTCATATCCCATTACATTGCTTGAACCCCTTTATATAGTGCTTGTTGGATCATGTTGTCATTGATGCCAATGGTTTGATTGATTGATGTCATTGATTGATGTTAAGTGATTGATTTATGTCAAAGGATTGATTGATTGATGATTGATGTAATATAATATGTATTTTCCTTGATGAGAATGCATAGATGAAGATGGATCAATGAGTTGTCATTGATACATGATGAAGATGGATCGATGTGGTTTCATTGGTATATGATGCATTGTTGGAAAAATGTATAGATGACTCATTGTTTTTTTTTCATGGTTGATAAGAAGTAAATATGGATGAACTCCAAAGTGGTCCGCTTATGGTGAAAGCCCTCTCGGGAAGACGCTTTGTGGAGTAAGAGAACCCATGCTTAATTGTGGAATAATGAGATGAAGGAAAGTGAATTTCTCAGGGAAAATATCCTAGATGAATATTTCTTGTCATGTCATTTCCGGTGGTATGTGGAACTTCACATAATTCCTCACGGTTAGAGAGTTATGGCCATGAGAAGTTGGAGCCCCCAGGTTTGGGTAATGGACCCAAGTTTGTTTGATGGGTAATGGTATGAGTTATGATATATTTTAAGATAAAACTATTCTATATGGATAGTACATGTCATGCCATTTCTGGTGGTATGTAGAACGTCACATAACTCCTCACGATTTGAGAGTTATGGCCTTACGAAGTTGGAGGACCCTCATATGTCATCTAGAAGCCCCAAAAGGTCAAAGTAA
>ML789227.1:173329-199941 GCA_009831015.1 Picea engelmannii | reverse complement strand
GATGCATGGTTCAGATTTATTGGTACAGGTTTACAATGGTATATCTCACAGTGATAGTGTGACAGTGGTTCCATCATTCTACTTCTACTTCAGGGTGGCAGGACGGGGCAAGGACAGGTGGTTGTAGCCACCGTCCGGTTATAGCCAGAGAAAATTGGGGGTTGTAGCCTCCTTCTGGTTGTAGCCAGAGATTTGGGGCGTTGGAGCTTCTCTCAAGTTGTAGCCTGAGAAACTAGGGGGTTGGAGCCTCCTTCTAGTTGCAGCTGGAAAAAAAAGGAAGTTGGTGCTTCCAATGAATGTAATTCTTCAAGACATATAAGAAAAATCATTCTATGGTTTTTCTCTCGATTTGGGTTTCCACGTAAAACACTGGTGTACTATGTATGTGTGTGATTGTTTATTTATTACTGCTCATTATTGGATAATAATTCTACATTGATATAACATTTGAAGAAAAATGATTATAATTACGTTATTACTGATTCAACCCCCTCTCAGTAATCCAACAGTGCTACCATCACCTAAGAACATTCTAGAGGAGGAATCTTTTACAAGCATAACCTTCTAAGAAGTCCTCTTACATTTATTATATCTAACTACCATAGTGAACCTTATTTAATAATATAGTGGACCTAGTCCACCTTACGTTGAATGACCTCCACTACCTCTCTAGCTACCTAATGTAGTATACCTAGGGAGGTAATATGGGGTACCTAGGGAGGTACCTAATGGAAATGCGGTTATGTATTATTAGTGGAATTCATTTAATATATGGGAATGCACTCATTCAATGTAAGGTGGACTATGCCCACTATATTAATAAAAGCCCACTATGGTAGTTAGATGTAATAAATGTGAGAAGGCTCTCTAGAAGGTTCCTAAGAGATATATATATATATATATATATATATATATAAGTGTAAGCAATGTAATGAAACATAATGAATAATATTTTGAATGTATTAAACATTGCTTGAGGAGTGTTATCCTTCCTTAAGGATTAATGTATGGTGTTACCCTACCTCAAGGGTTTTCTCTATTTCTTGTGTTAAGTATTTGGTGAATGGTTTGGTTTATTCTTGTTGATATTTTGGGTTTATTTTGAGATTAATATTCAGATATGTTCAGGTTCTTAACAATAGGTATCAAAGAACTTTCCTTGGCCAAAAAATGAGAATTTGTTTTGGCTCTTTGTACAAAGTTTTCTAAGGAAAAAAAGACGACGACGCACTTTAGGTTCAGATATGAAAATTTATGAGCAACATTTAGCAAAACAAATTGGATATTTGAATTCCTCTCGGAAAAATAACCAATTTCAAAAAACAAATCAGCCAAAACGAAGTTTGGGAAGTAAAGTTATGAGTATTTTAAATTCAACCATTTTTCAGAGTTTTTCTGGAAAAAACCATGCGATTTGCATAGTAAGTTATTTTTAAGATTTAGTTTTTGTTGAAGATTTATTCCAAGCAAGATGTTTTTTACTGGAATAGATGATGGCCCTAGTATTGAAGAATTTATACAATCTCAAAATTCATTATGGTAAGAGAAGTGGAAATCTTTTGTAGATTGGGGTTTCAAAGACTATTCTCTCATATGGTGGCAATCATTTGACTATTATGAGATGATTTCATTTTCTGAGGAATCACTTGAAAGATTTATTTTAGACAAGTGGTCTCATACAAAGTGTAAGGATAAAGACATCACTAAGGGATTTTTGAGGAAAATATATGAAGAACCTTACTCAAGCATTTTTCAGATCTTGTCGAACTAAGGCAAGATAGTTGGGAATGTCACCCAGGGTTTATAGCCTCAAAACAAAAACAAAAAAAATCACTTAATCCACATGTATTAAGTACAAGGGACCAAGGCTAGTGTTTTACATATTATATGTAACTGTGAAAAAAAATATAAACTTAAATAGAAATTACATGAGTGTGTACATGGAGATAAAATCAAAAGAGTGAACTAGATCAACAAAATACATATGTGAGACTGAAACAATAATCCGATTTTTATATTAATTTCATTTTGAGATACAAGACTGAATTCTCTTTACAAACCCTTGCGAGGGTAAGGACTAAAGTCATATTTAGAAGCCTCTGATGGGCACCATACAAGAAGACTCTGACAACAAAATAAAAATGAAGCTAAATATCTGGATCAACTTGCCACGAAATGCTGTCACTTGTCTCTACAAGATATTCTTTATCAATCATGAAATTTAATTCATAAACAAGCAAGAACACATAGATTGCTAAAGATAAATCATACACCTTTAAAACAAGCTGCTGAAATATATGATTCAATTTTTGAATCCTGCTGCTTTCAATAAGACCCTGCTATCATCAAGAGGGTTAAGCCTTCTAGTAAACTCAGAATGAATGAAAAATGAAAGTATCTCACTAGTATAGAGCATACCTTATGGCTATAGTTCTCCTTCTATTCTCTCCTCCTTTGATTGAGATTTTATTCCTTCTCAATAAGTCATGGTAGTTCAACTACCTTTTTGGTTAAGCTTAATTAGCTTAACTAATTAATTAAGACAAAATAATAATAATATATATATATAAATAAGGGTCTAATTATGTAAAAACTAAATAGGTGGGACCCCTTGTGACTCTCATTTTTATTTCTTTTAATAATAATCAAACATGAAATATAAAACCCCAATCATTTGATTCAAACATCCTCCTTGTAACTCCCGTTCTCACATTTATGATCAAATATTTTAATATCAACAAAATATAACATGACCATATCCAAAAATAACACTATATCCATGATGTCCAAAAAACAAACTCCCTAAATATATGCTTGTTGTCCAAAACATTGTCAAAGTAAAAAGACTGTCCTCAATAGAAAATAACACAAATCATCATTAAAAACCATATTTATTGTGAGAGGCATTTGGCCTACTTTCACTGTAGTCCTCTTTTCATCTTTATGTGGCAGCCTTAGGCTAATTGGAACCTTGAGGCTGGACTACACTGATAATGTGAGCACAATAATATTTGAGATGAAGATTAGAGGATACATATTCAAAGGACTATTTGGATGACTTGGAAGGTGTGTCCACTCCTTTTCCTTTATCTTTCTCAGGCTTGGGAACATTATTTTTTAGCCTCTTACTTACATGAGAAGACTACACAGGGGAGACAACATGATCAACTTGGGCATTTGGATTTTTTTGCAGTGGAGGAGGGGGTAATGGAAAACACGCAGTAGGCTAACCATGGTGATGAGAAATAGGCTAATGGAAAATCTCTTGCCAACCATCATTAGCAGGTGGTTCTGGTTGCATAGAAACCTGAGGGGGAACACATATACTAGATAAGTTTTGATGTGGCTGGAAGGAAGGCCTCTCAGGTCAGGGCTGGAGAATCCCATGGCCAACTAGGTTGAAGAACCTAGCTTGAAAAATATGATTTGATTCCTCTGGATCAACGTCAAAATGTATGGAAAATTGTGGCCTTCTATGGCTTGTTTTCCAATTTCCTTTGCCTCTATTAGCACCTTTTCCATTACTGCCTCTACTAAAGAAACTCATCCTGAGACAATATTCCAAACATGTTATGAACAAATATTAACAATTTATGCATCAATACTCTACCTAAATAAAATCAAAAGGTTGGCTCTATTATTCACCACAAAAGCACATGAAATACATCCATCAACATCTTAAAACTCAAAAATCAATTGCCATTTGAACATGGAATGGTAGGGCTATTGGGAAGATGAGGGGATTATAATGTGTGAAAAATGGTAGCATGGATGGGAAATGACCAAAAAATACTATTCAATCAAATGCAAAAGTAATAAAGAATGTATCCATATCCAACTTTCAAACACCAGCCATCAACTAGCTTTTCTCTTTTGTTATTAATCCTTTTTCTTTCCAAAAAGAATTTTAAATTCATAATAATAGAACATGGAATGTTTTTAATTTATTTGGGAAGATGAGGGGTTTATAATGTTCGAAAAAATGGTATAATGAGAGGGAAACTAATGATTATTGTTCTACTATATGTAATAGTATAAAAAAAAATGCCATCATCACCATCATTTGCCAAGATTTTCTTTGTTTAATAATTCAAATCCAAGACACAACTGTACAATGTTGATGATTGCAACATCATGTGACATTCTCCAAGATATGTTCTCCTCTTTGATTGAGTTGAGTTGACTTGTGAGAGAGCCCAGTGTTGGGAAGGCCCATGTGATGGGGTGCATCGTTCTCCTCTGTGTGAGAGTTGAGTCATCCCCCAGTGGTTGGGTGTGCCCATGTGATGGGTGTATCGTTCTCCTCTGTATGATAATTTAGACAATGTGGTACTCCAGATGATTCTCCCGTGGACTCAGTTGAGATAAAGATTTGTTGAGTATGATGTCCCTATGGTTGAGCAGAGGTGGATGTGTTCCTAGTGGTTGAGCACTAGTGGATGTGTGGATCCCTCTCTATATTGTCTAAGTGTAATATTTACTTGTAACCCTAATTGTGATGTAAAGGGTACAAGTCGGCCCCACCATATGTGAAAGATAATTAATGTTTATTGTTATAATTAATTATATTTCCGAGTCATTGAGGTCAGCCCTGTTGTGTGAATAGACACACCTTTTTATGTGTCTGGTCTTGTATAAATAAAGGTGATTTCCCCATTGAGGAAACACACTCACACTTGACATTTCAGAATTGCAACAAGTACATTTTAGGGATGAAGTGCACACCTCTCTTGGGCGCTAGTTTCAAGGTTGTAGATCACCCTCTTGTGTGCATTATGATTTTATGGTTGGGGAATATTCTCTTGAGAATATAACAAATGATTGTTGGGTTTTCTTCCCTTGAGTAGAAGGGTTTCCCAATATATTTCTTATGTTCTTGTGCATGGTAATTCTTCTTGTGATCTTGGTTATTGCAACACTTGTGTATGGTGTAGCTGCATTTGTTTATGGTTCAAGTACATGATAAATGAAATAAACATCATGCTTGAGCCTAACATAGTAAAAATTGAACACAGTATCAGAGCATAGGTCTTGAAGAAGCCATTGCACAAGCCTTCAAGCAAGTCGTCCTCCTTTCTGCAGAACCGTACGACTCTCCTAGGGTTTCTGAGAAAAAGTACGACCATCCTTCTTTTGCTAGTTTCAACACTTTATACTTGATAATTGGGGCTAAAAATTTCATAGGAGTGTATGGCCTCCTTCAGCGCACCTCCAACAACTTTCAGATTGAAATTCCAAGAATTTTTGATTTTTGGCCCTAGGGTTTCATAATTTTCTACAAAAATTTCAATTTTAGGGTTTTTGCAGCTCATTGAAGGAGTTTTAAAGCTTACCCGTGTTCTTATGACCTTCAAGTCTTATTTTTGGCAGTCATAAGTTTAACTAAACCTAAGGTTTCTAGCCTAGCCTAGACGTTAGGTTTCCTAGCCTAGTTGCTAAGGGTTTGTGGAAGAATTTGCAAACCATGAGGAATAAAACCTTGGTGGAAGATAGGCTTGATGGAACAAGAAACTTCAGTTCCTGGAAGTCAATACTACAAATCACCCTGGAAGAGGATGACCTATTGAGTGTGATACAAAAGGATTTACCAGAGACAACTACCGATGAAGAGAAAGAAGAATGGAAGGAAGACGACGTCAAGGCAAGGAAGATAATCATCTACTCAGTGAGACATCATCTCCTACCTCGTATTGCAAACCTAAAGAAAAATCGTTAGATGTATGAAGCATTGAAGAATATGTTTGAGAGTAAAAACACTCTTAGAGCTCTTAAATTGAAGGGCCAACTTCAAAATATCAAGATGACAAAAGATGACACCATTGCTACCTTCTTCATGAAGATTTAAGAGATAAAAGATCAACTAGGTGCCATTGGAGAAATCATATCAGACATAGAACTTTTCTTGATCACTCTCAATGCTCTTCCAAGACATTGGAAACCATTTCTTCAAAGTATCAGTGGTAGAGAATAACTACCTACTTTTGATCATTTATGGACAAACTGTACCCAGAAGGAAATCAGAATTATAGCCAGAGGAGTGGAAGACTCCCCGCATGATGAAAATCATGCTCTTGCCTTTCATATAAAGAAAGGATGAAGAAATAAAAGAAACTTCAGTGAAACATTCAAAGGCGATAAGACTTCATCAGCTTCAGGATATGATCATAGAAAAGACAAATCAAAGATCCAGTGTTTTAGATGTGATAAGTATGGACACTTTGCGAGAAATTGTCCTACTAGGAAGAGAGGAAGACAACATGCCTCCACTGCTGACATTGATCCAGACCCACCTCAGAAAGATAAATACATGAAAGATGAGGCTTTATTCTTCTGAGTTTTCTCAGGAGGACCAAAAGAAAGATTGAGCATGCATGTAGACTAAGGTAAGTTTTTGTACTATATTCCTTATTTGATTTTATCATTACCCTGTAGTTGGTTGCATTTTGATATTGAAGGGTATTATCCCTGGTATGGGAGTCCAAATTTTCTTGGTTGGTTATTATCCTATTACAGGAGGCATTTTTGGTTGTTATCCCTATGGGAGGCCATCTTGGTTATTATCCTAGTACGATAGACCAACAAAGTACTGTAGAGTTAGTAGAGGACTCGAGAAGACATGAGATGTCTCCAGGTTAGCAACACACCAAGAGGAAGATTTCTATCCTTCAGAATTCAGAGGGAGTCAAACTATTTGAGAATAAGGAAGAGACAATACCTTCTCCCCCTTCAACAATTCAGATGGAGACAACCATTGATCCAGTCGATCTAGTTGATCCAGTTGATCCACTAGCTTGAGTAGATGCTCCCAGAGACATTACAATAGGCCATAAAAGGCCTACCTAGGCTCGACAGACTCTACAAGAGTGATCCAAAAAGGATCTAGAGAAGGCTAAGAATAACTCAGAACTCACAAAGGCAACTTAGAACACTCAGAATGGCTTCAGCAGACAGAGAAAGGGAAAAAATTCAAAGTTCCCAAAAATCAGTGAAAATGGCATGATCGCGAAGAGCACGTCACAAGATTTATAACGACGCAAATGGCTTGTCAAATAGAGTTATGGATTGAAAACAATCAAAGTTGCGGTCAAACAGGGCTAGTCAATAGGGGACACATCATCGTTTGTACTGATGACTTCAGAAGCTAACATGACAGGGTGACATCATCGTATGAGCTACTGACATTAACATGCCACGTGGAAGCTCCACAGGATGCCACGTGTCACCCTCCATTGGAATTTTCAGGGGTCCACGTGGGACAATAGGAAAGTGCCACTTGGGACCATACAGAGAGCACCATGTGTCCCATACAATTGACTGGGCAAGCCATCAACATCCAGGTTGACCAACGAGAATATTCCACGTGGCCCAATCAGTGGGAGACACATCCCATCCCTAAATTTCCCAAGGACAACCCATATCCAAAAATTCAAAAATATATATAGGTGGAGCCCCACCAAATATGATGGAGGTCCACCATATTTGGTGGAAACTGTCGTATCTAGAAGATGCTAACTAAAGTCTAGTATAATTTATAACAACAACACTAAAATGGGAGCCCGTGGGGTTTGACCCCAGGACCTCCCCATAACTAGCACCCTAACATTAATGCCCATGCCAATTCGCCGAAATGGTCACATTGAAATATTCATCCGCCAATTTTTTTTTTAAAGCTGAGTTTCGACAGCCACCGAGAGGGGGCGCGGCCGTACTGAACAATATGTGGGCACAAATTTCGAGACAAGTACTATCATTATGGCAGGTTACAGCGGGCACACAAACTGAGTTAAAATTTCTCTTGGGCATGGGAGTGCCAGAGTTAGATTGGAGCGTGGAGACAATCATTTTTGGGTAATTTGAT
This sequence comes from Picea engelmannii, assembly GCA_009831015.1. Taxonomy (NCBI): domain Eukaryota; kingdom Viridiplantae; phylum Streptophyta; class Pinopsida; order Pinales; family Pinaceae; genus Picea; species Picea engelmannii. The sequence continues at coordinate 192,083 of ML789227.1, read as the reverse complement.
GCCACAAATCCAATGGTGATGTTAGTTTTCTAATCTGAGAATTATTTTTGCAACTTGATTTCAGAGTGAGGTATATTCATGTATTTTCCAAATTATTTTGCTGAGTTAATAAAAGAGCCTACCCATTTGAGAGCAAGACCCGGATACGTAGCCCACCAGGGACGAACTCTGTTATCAAGTTTTTGTGTCAAGATATGATGCTTATGTATCTTCATTTCTAATTTTTCCCTTCTTCAATGGTGCACTTTAATTTATACTTATTTAATACAATTCTTTATAAGTCACGATGAAAAGATCTTGGATCATGTTGGTATCAGAGCAGTCATCTTTGACTTGAATTGTTGAGTGTGAATGCTTACTAGGGCCAAGCATAAGCAGGGTGAAGGAACTCTAAACACTTTCAATCCTGAAGTTGGCCATATATCCAGAAGGAAGAAAGTGGCAGAAGAGGACAAGCGTGATGAACATGAGAAACAATTTCACATGGTCTTTTATCGCATGTTAGAAATGGTCGAGCGAATATATGGAGATTACGAGAAGAGGATGAAGAAGAAAGGGAATAAAAAGGAAGCACATGCAGGTAATGATGCTTTGGTAAACCAAGGGGCTGGAGTAGATCCTTTTGAGCCTCCATATTCACCTTTGAGTTCTATTTCTTCTTCCTCTGAGCATTCTCATCATTCTCATCATTCTAGCCATAAAGCCTCTTTTAAGAAACCATTATTAAAGCTTGATGTAAAATTTGATTTACCTATGTTTAATGGAGATGCTAATCTTGAAAATCTAGATAATTGGATCCGACAAATTGAAGTGTGTTGCTCTGTCCAACATATTGATGAAGAGGAGGTTAAAGTGAAACTGGATTCTCTTCATTTGGAAGGCACCGCTATCATATGGTGGGAGACCAAGCTTCAGGACATAAGTAAGTGTGGTAATATTCTTTCCTCATGGTCGGATTTAAATCAACGATTAGGAAGCAATTTTATCCATTAGGGTATTTACATAAAGTAATGATGGAATGACAAACTTTAAGGCAAGGTAAAGGTCAAACAGTCCAAAGTTTCATAGAGGAATTTAGGAAGAAATCACTCGCACTAAACATTCCTTTAGATTCTTATGAAACGTTAATGAAGTATATTGGCGCACTTCAAATTTATATTCATCATACTTTAATATTGTTTAACACCACTAGTCTTGATGAAGTTTGTGTGAAAGCCACTCACCTTGAAAGCATGGGTAAGGATGGACAGGAGGAAAATCCATTCAAGCACTCTAAAAACAATTTCAACGGGAAAGGAAATGGGAAGGATAAGAGGACAACTGCAAAAAATAAGGAAGAAGGAAAATCCTCTTGTAGCCATTGCGAGAAATTTGGTCATGATAGCGAACATTGTTGGAAACTACATCCAGAGTTAAGGCCAAAGTAGTTTAGAGGCAAGGGGAAGCCAAAGACCATTGATATAGTGCAACATGATCTTGGTTCCAATTCAGGTGACAAAGAAAGGATCGCAACAATCAGGATGCAAGGTAAATATTCCTTTTATGCATGTTCAATTTCTTTAAATGAATCACTTGATGATGATAAAAGGAGAAGTGCACTATTCCACATAAGAGTTGTATCGAAACATATGAAGATAGACACATTATTTTATGCGAGTTCCCAAGTCAATTTAATATTAGAGACACTTGTTAAGAAATTGGAACTAACCACAAGACCTCACCATAAACCTTACCCTCTCGGTTGGGTATCTGATAAAGCAAAGTTAAATGTCACTAAGCAGTGTAGGTTAAGGTTTATTATTGCTTCTAAGATGATAAATTAAGTGGATATAGATGTGGTTCCTTTGGATTTATGTGGTATTGTATTAGGGAGTCCCTATCTGTATGATAGAAAGGCTATCTTCTTTCGAAAGGAAAACAAATACCATCTTACACAATATGGAGTGGAATACATCATTAAAACTCACAACATAAAGGACAAATCAACACTTGTTAGTTTAGGCCAAGTAAAAAGAGTTATAAACACTAACAAGAATCTTGTACTCACGATTGTAAAGGGGGAGTGCCATGATAAGTATGATGTTGTTAATTCTCTTGATCCTTTACATAAGAATGGATTTCTTGAGATGAGACAGGTCTTTCAATGGGAAGGCAACCAACAAAAGACCTTCAACACTTTACATATCGACATTGTGCTAATGCTTGCCTTACTTGACCTTCAACAACCATGCAAGTTTGAGACCAGTGCAAGTACCAAGGTCATAAGGACAAACATGATTTTTAGATCTCCTACTGTTACATCTATTGTTTTGAAGAATGTTTCCTTAGCTCATATAAATAATGATGTATGGTATACTAATGATGAAATCTTCAAATATGTATGTGGGATCTTATAGGGTTTGCAGGTGAAGAAGTTTTGTTTGTAGGACAACTTACTCCACCATTTGAGTAAATCCCGTTTTCCTTCCTACAAGGAAGTGCATGTAACTGAAGAAGATTTTGTTTCATTTGTAATTGGGCATTTGGGAATTGTAATGTACTTACAGGGATGGCATTTTCCTCGAAGGAAAGTATTTGTAACCACTATTGTAAAGGAATGTGTGTTGTAATTTTGTAAGCCCATTATTGAAAGGCCAGGGCTATACACACCACTTCCTATTTCCTCTTATCCTTGGGAAAGTTTTTTCAGTGGATTTTGTAAGGGGATTTACCATGAATAGTATGAGTCATGTCTACTTAGGTGTAGCAGTGGATGGGTTGTGTGACAAGCAATTTTCTCTTTTGTTATCCCAGTATGTAAGGGTCCATTTCAGGATGTCCACGTTCATTATTTCCGGTCGAGAGTCTCAATTGTTAGGATAATATTGGACAAATTTGTGGCATCTCATGGGAACCATGATGGGGAGGAGCATTTATTTCCATCCACAGGCTAACCGACAAATAGAGGTGGTAAACAATACAATGTTCCAGTTGCTTGAAGGATATTGCAACGAGCATCCTAAGTCATGGGATGATCAGTTATTGTATGTCCAGCCTATGTATAATCAATTCATGTATTCTTTCACTTAGGATTCACCGGTTGAGACTTGTCTTGGGTATTCACCTAAGATCCCCTTGGACTTTCTATATGGGAAAGATGTCTAGGAGAGAGATGCAACTCACAAGTTCATTCATAGGATTCAGCAGGTCAACCAAGCAGTCAAGGAGCAGATGGAGGAAGATATAATCCTAGATCGAATACTGATGACTTCACACATGAATGACATTAATTATATTTGAGTACGCCTAAAGAGTACAGAGTCCAGCAAGGCATGGAAGATTGAGTAAGAGTGCGGGAGAAAACCCCTCACTTACCAGTTGATTGATGAAAGATTTTGGTGGTCCAAAAATCTCTCAGTGGGAAGGCGTTATCCAAAAAGGATCTAGAGAAGGCTAAGAATAACTCAGGACTGACAGAGGCAACTCAAAATGCTCATAATGGCTTCAACAAACAGAGAAAGGGAAAAAATTCAAGGTTCCCAAAACTCAGTGAAAATGACATGATTGCGAAGAGCACATCGCAATATTTCTAATGGCACAAACGACTCATTAAACGAATTTACGGTTTGAAAGATATTCACAGTCAAAGTTGCGGTCAAACAAGGCCAGTCAGCAGGGGACACATCATCGTCCGTACTGCTGGCATCAACAACTGACATGACATGGTGAAATCATCGTATGGGATGCTGACGTCAACATGCCATGTGGAAACACCACATGGTTCCACATGTCACCTGCGATTGGACTTTTCAGAGGTCCACGTGGGCCAATAGGAAAGTGCCATGTGGCACCCCCAGGAGATGCCACGTGGCACCATCCAGGGAGTGCCACATGTCCCATATAATTGAATGGGCATGACATCAACATCCAGGTGGACCAATGAGAAGATGCAACGTGGCCCAATCAGTGGGTGACACGTGGCATCCCCGAATTTCCCAAGGACAACCCGTATCCAAAAATTCAAAAATATATATAGGTGAGACCCTGCCAAATCTGGCAGAGGTCCACCATATTTAGTGGAAACAACCATATCTAGAAGCCGCTAACTAAATTTTGGCAAAATTTATAAAAACAACACTAAAATGGGAGCTTGCGGGGTTTGACCCCGGGACCTCCACATAACTAGCACCCTAACTTTAGTGCCAATTCAATCTGCTTAAACGGTCACATTGAAATATCCGTCTGCCAAAAATTGTTTTAAAGCTGAGTTTCTCCAACCATCGAGGGGGGGTGCGACCATACTGTACAATCCATGGGAACAAATTTCGAGACAAGTACTGTCATTATTTCAGGTTGCAGTGGGCATGGAAACCGAGACATAATTTCTCTTGGGCTTGGGAGTGCCAGAGTCAGATCAGAGCGTGGAGACTGTCATTTTTGGGTAATTTGACACCATGAATCCAATGGTGATGTTAGTTTTCTGATATGAGCATTATTTCTGCAGCTTGATTTTAGAATGAGGTATATTCATGTATTTTCCAAATTCTTTTGCTGAGTTAATAAAAGAGCCTACCCATTTGAGAGCAGGACCCGAAGACGTAGCCCACCAGGGATGAAATCCGTTATCAAGTTTTTGTGTCCAGATCTGATGCTTATGTCTCTTCATGTCTAAGTTTTCCCTTCTTTAATAGTGCACTTTAATTTATGCTCATTTAATACAATTCTTTATAAGTCATGATGAAAATATCCCAGATCAAGGAGGTAGAGGGACATGCAGATCCTTGAGGCACATTCCGAGAGAGAAAGAGACCACAAAGATTTTTGAGCTATGTTTCAGCCATGAGCCACATCATTGATACTGAGCCTTCTTGTCATGAAGAAGCAACAAGTCAGTAGGTATGGAAAGATGCCGTGGCAGAAGAGTATTGGTCCATCATGAAGAATGATGTGTGGGATATTGTTCCAAGGGAAGTCTGTAGTGACTTCCAAGTGGATCTATAAGATCAAGCATGCAACTGATGGAAGTGTCAAGAAGTACAAAGCAAGATTTGTAGCTAGAGGGATTCATGGTACATGACGAGAAATCTCATGTGTGCAGGTTGAAGAAAGCCTTGTATGGACTAAAGTAGGCACCTCATGCTTGGTACAAGAAGATGGATGGATTCCTAATGAGTTTGGGTTTCGACAAGAGTGTTGATGATCCAAACCTATATTATCATATTGTTGGAGACGATTGCTTGATATTGGTCTTGTACGTTGATGACTTATTCCTCATCGGTTTAGAAAGACTTATTGCTGAATGCAAGCGAGCATTGAATTCTGAATTCGAAATGAAGGATCTAGGTATGATGCACTACTTCTTGGGACTAGAAGTATGGCAGAGGACTGATGAGATTTTCCTGAGTCAAGGAAAATATACAGTGGATATATTGAAGAAGTTTGATATGACATACTGCAAATCCATGCCTACACCGATGGTGATGGAATTGAAGAAAATGAACAAGGCTACTACTGATTCAGGTGAGATTGATCGATATCTATACTGACAACTGATTGGATCATTGATGTATCTTGTTAACACCAAACCTTATATATGCTATGTAATGAATGTACTCAGTTAGTTCATGAGTCAGCTGAGACAGACTCACTGGATAGTAGCAAAGCATGTATTAAGATATCTACGAGACATAGTTGGATATGGACCGAGATATGCCTCCAGTGTAGACATGAGAGTTTAGGGATATGCCGATGTAGATTGGGTAGGGAGCACAGTGGACCAGAAGAGCACATTTGGTGGTTGTTTTACCTTAGGGTCTGCCATGGTTTCTGGTGTAGTAGGAAACAGAGCTCCGTGGCTTTGAGTACCGTAGAAGAAGAGTATATAGCGTTGAGTGTGGCAGTGCGCGAAGTAGTGTGGCTTCACAATATCCTTACATATTTATTTGATCATGAGATGGATTCTACCATTATTCGTTGTGATAACCCGAGCTATGTGAAGCTCTCTGAGAATCCTGTGTTTCATGATAAATTGAAACACAATGAGATAAAATATCATTATATCAGAGACATGGTGCAGATGAAAACAATACATGTCTTCCTACACATGAGAAGCTTGTAGATATATTCACCAAACCACTTGTCGGGACAAAGTTTGAGTACTTCCATGAGAGACTTGGACTGGTGGAGAATGCCTCCCTAACTGAGAGGGAGTGTTGATGATTGCAACATAAGGTGACATTCTCCACAATATGTTCTCCTTTGCAATTGAGTTGATTCGACCTATGAGATAGTCCAGTGTTGGGAATTCCCATGTGATGGGGTGCATCGTTCTCCTTTGTGTGAGATTTGAGTCATCACCCAATGGTTGGGTGTGCCCATGTGATGGGTGATGACGATAAAAATCACAACAAGGTTTTTTCCCGCAAAGTATTGCCAAAGCCTATTATTATAAGATAACGATATATAATACTAGTAGGTGGGACCCCCTTGTAGATTGGAGGATCAAATTTGGTTCTTATTTGATGTTATGATGTTGTTTGACACTACTTACAGGTTTGAGCATGATTGATGTTCAAATGTTAGTTCTATTCACAACAAATGGGTGATGGAAAGTTTATGCTATGTGTGAGTTTCTTTACTCTAAATTCTCAATTCCATGTCACGAGGGCTTATGTGAACTGTTATTTTGATTGCGCCATAATCTATTATATATTACACCTGCACAAAACATATGTTAGTCATGGAAAAGGATAAACGAAATATGGAAGAAATATAAGCAAGAAATTAAATTATGCTACTATGCTACACTACATGCTTTGAAATTAAGGGATTTTTGTTAGTCCTAGCTAACGAAGTTAGTAGCTATACGATTTATTGAGTTATATGCATTATGGTGTGGTTGGAAATGGTTAATGTGACATAGGGTGGAACATTTTGGATGTTGGTTTCGATGCATGGTTTAATTGAATGAATTAATGGAATGGTTGGCTAGCAAGTACTAAGTGATTGAAGGAATAAAGGATGGAAGTGACGTGCATTTACTTCACATCACTCCATGCCTCTCCCACTGGCTATCACCCTAGATTTCTATTGTTCAATTGTGTTTCGCTATGATTAAGCTATGATTTTTAGGCAAGGGAAGAACCGCTCGACCAATTCACGTTTTCAAGGTTTTTGGTTACAGGTATGTCTTTTTCATCATCCATGAAACCGCTCTGGTTATGAAATAGATATTGGCTTGGTGATATATGGGTCTGTGATTTTCTTAAGACTATAAACTGTGTAAATTTGTGACATTTCTATGGAATGGATGGTTTGTGTGGTTTTCATTGCAATGATGGTTGAAGTCACAGTTTCATTGATCATTTTGAGTGCTAGAAGCCATGAAGGCTCTCTGTCATCCTTATTGGTTTTGGTTGAAGGCTTTCATTCAGTCCCAATTTGTTGGTTGTCCCCACACTTTTCTTGTCATCATGCTCGGTCGTTTTGCTGTTATGTGGTTGCTGGGTTTGTTTTCAAACCACCTTGTGTCACTACGTATCATTTCACCTGGGTATGGGATCATTCATGCTATTGATGTTGCGCAGTGGGTTATGATGGCTATTATTCCAAGGGGCTTGCTTTACGTTTGATTGCTATTTCATGGCTTTGTTTTATCTCAACATTTTTTGGGTTGGTTGGGAAAAAATGAGGGTTATACCCTGCATGTTCTTGGTGTTATCATAGACCAAAATGAAGCCTCTACTCCTCTATTCATGGTCTCTCATACCTCGTGAACTGTCACCCTATCTGCGAAGTAATTAGTGATATGGTCTGTGTGTCCACCGTATGATCTCGAAAGTTTCTCACCCGCTGTTGGGGGTTGAATCCAATCTCCCTGTGTTGGTCCAGAGAATGAACCCTTGATTAATCAAAGCCCATTTTGATTATTCAAAGCCCAGTTTTATTAAATGGAGCCTCTAATATCCTGTCAGGGATATTGTTGATTGTTATGAGTTGGTGGGATATCTTTGACAGTGGTTGGTTGTTGGATCGTCTCTATTGATTACATTGACAATGGTTTTGGTTATTGGTATTTAGTCACTGCATTGTTTATTATAACAGTTGAATCAATAGCTCATCATGGTTAATTGGTTGATTTGAGAAATGGGATTGGACACACGATCACTATCTCTTATATTGTCATAATTGGATTGTTAACCCAACATTAGTTTATAGTTGATTAAGTCACAATGATGCTTCGTGCGTGATGCGTTGGTATGTGTGGGTTTCCTACATCATGTTCAAGTTGAATTGATGTTTGTTGTTACTGTGCGTTTTAATTGCAAATCAAGAGTATTGCAATTTAAAATCGTGATAGTCGTGACTTGGCTATCCACTTCATGGTTTAATTGAATGAATTAATGGAATGGTTGTCTAGCGCGTACTAAGTGATTGAAGGAGTAAAGGATGGAAGTGATGTGAATTTACTGCACATCACTCCATACCTCTCCCACTGGCTATCACCCTAGATTGCTATTGTCCAATTGTGTTTCGCTGTGGTTAAGCTACGATTTTTAGGCAAGGGAAGAACCACTCGACCAATTCACATTTTTAAGTTTTTTGGTTACAAGTATGTCTTTTTTGTCATCCATGAACCCACTCTGGTTATGAAATAGATATTGGCTTGGTGATGTATGGGTCTGTGATTTCCTTGAGACTAGAAACTGTGTAAATTTGTGATATTTCTATGGAATGGATGGTTTGTGTGGTTTTCATTGCAATGATGGTTGAAGTCACAATTTCATTGATCATTCTGAGTGCTAGAAGCCATGAAGGCTCTCTGTCATCCTTATTGGTTTTGGTTGAAGGGTTTCATTCAGTTCCGATTTGTTGGTTGTCCCCACGCTTTTCTTTTCACCATGCCCGGTCGTTTTGCTGTTATGTGGTTGCTGGGTTTGTTTTCAAACCACCTTGTGTCACTACATATCGTTTCACCTGGGTATGGGCTCATTCATGCTATTGATGTTGCATAGTGGGTTATGATGGCTATTATGCCAAGGGGCTTGCTTTAAGGTTGATTTCTATTTCATGGCTCTGTTTTATCTCAACATTTTTTGGGTTGGTTGGGAAAACCACGAGGGTTATACCCTACATGTTCTCGGTGTTATCACATACCAAAATGAATCCTCTGCTCCTCTGTTCATGGTCTCTCCTACCTCATGAACTGTCACCCTGTCTACGAAGTAATTGGTGATATGGTCTGTGTGTCCACCGTATGATCCCGAAAGTTTCTCACCCGCTGTTGGGGGTGGAATCCGGTCTCCCTGTGTTGGTCCAGATAGTGAACCCTTGATTACTCAAAGCCCATTTTGATTATTCAAAGCCTAGTTTTATTAAATGGAGCCCGTTATATCCTATCGGGTATATTGTTGATTGTTATGAGTTGGTGGGATATCTTTGACAGTGGTTGATCGTTGGATCGTCTTTATTGATTATGTTGACAATGGTTTTAGTTATTGGTATTTAGTCACTGCATTGTTTATTATAACAGTCGAATTGATAGCTCAACATGGTTAATTGGTTGATTTGAGAAATGGGATTGGACACACGATCACTGTCTCTTATATTGTAATAATTGGATTGTTAACCCAACATTAGTTTATAGTTGATTAAGTCACAATGATGCTTCATGCGTGATGCGTTGGTATGTGTGGGTTTCCTACATCATGTTTAAGTTGAATTGATGGTTGTTGTTACTGTGTGTTTTAATTGCAAATCAAGAGTATTGCAATTTAAAATCGTGATAGTCGTGACTTGGCTGTCCACTGCACATGTTTATGGATATCGTTTGGTTACACCATCAGAGATGGGCACAGGTTTTATAACAATATGGTTTTGTTGCAATTTGATTGATTAGAGGAATGGAATCGGGCACGAATTTTGTCTCTGTTTTTTATTTAAAGAAATAATTCATGGACAATGGTTGATGTTTTGATGGAACATAGTGGAAACAAGTGACTGTGTGTTCATGTAGAAATTGTTTTGAATATTTAATGGGACAAATGAGAAGGAACAAAACTCTTATACAAGTTGTTTGGAAGGCATATTGTTTTGAGTTTGATGACACTGTGTTAAGGATTTAATTGCAAACAATAAGCAAGTTAATACACATAAATGATTAAATTATGCACAATAGTTGTTAAATTGATTACAATGATTATTGGTTAGTGTTGGATCTTTTTTCATTTGATATAGAATGGTTTTATGAATTACTTATTTAGTTTTATGAATAGTATCTTCTCTCTTCCCTACCATTATTTCACTTTTCGCTAATTACAATCCCCTTGCCTTCCCATATTCATTTTTCACGCTCTGTTCCTAAAACTTAATTACAGTTAAGAGGAATTCTTTATTGTAACAGTTTGAAATCGCAGTTTCTTGGATATATTACAATGACATGTTATTTGGTTTACATTACAATTGATTGTTTGTTGTTTGTGAGCAGTAACCATGATTCCTTTCCCCATCATTTTAACATTTTTCGCTCAATACAAACCCCTCGCATATCCCAGAGCCTTTGTTCACCCCCTACTCATTGACAACGTTTAAACAATTTGTATGGATTGAATTGCATGAGTCTGATATGTTGCTGAGCCAAAATTTATTTCATATTTTAAAAAGAGTTGTCATGTATGGTTGTTAAAGGAACTATTTGCTAATCAATCATGCATACATGAATGAGATTTTTCAGCCGTAGCCATGGAAGAGGTAACCAAGGAAGAGGTAATTGGAACAGGGGCCCTAGAAGGCCTAGATTCTCCATTCACTTTGATAATGACTCACAAGAGTTAGGACAGCCATTTCAAGCTGGGTTTTTCAATTGGATTGGGCAAGGAGTGGTCCAATCTAGGCCTAAGAGGCCTCCCTTCCAAGCTCCGCAAGCCCCTAGTATTCCCGTGCCCCCTCATGTCTCATTGCAACCAAAGGTTCCTGAAAATGATGGACGGAAAGAGATTTTCCACCTGACAGTCTCCCAACATCGTGGCTGGCCCAATTTGTCTTTACCTGCTTCTCCAACTATCAATCAGATTGTCTAAGATGCCCTTGTCCACTCACCATTTCAGTCCTCACTTGATAGAAAAATGTTGAAGACTGATGCCCACCATGCCCCTGACAAAGGAAAATCCACTGCTTCCCCTTCCTCACCCTCCAATGGCTCTGATAAATCCGTGTCCTCCCGTATGAATTCGAGGGACAATTGTTCTCATGTGATCAACAAGATTAGGCCTAAAGGCTCAACACAACCAAAGGAAAATTCAGAGACATCAAAAGGTGACAACAAAAACAAGGGAAATATTGCATCTCAGAGTGGAAAATATGGATTTTAAGTTTTATTTTATTTATTGTTGATGACAATTGACTTCAAAAATTTTGGACAACATGTTTTTTTTTGGGTATATGAGTAATATATTTTGAAAATAATTTCAAAAATCATTGGATAAATTGTCAAATATGAATGTGATAATGGGAGTCACAAGGAGGGATGTTTTGTTTAATTAACTAGTTGTGTTATGATTGTTAAAATCTAAAGGGAGTCACAAGGGGTCCCACCTACTAGTTATTATTTATTTAAAAACCCTTATTATGATTTATTACTTTTCCCCCTAACTAAAAAGTTGGTTGAGTTTTTAGTTAACTTAACTAATGAAGTAGTTCAACTACTTCAGCCAATTCTAATTTGCTTAAAGGCAAAAGGAAAGGGAGGAACAATGGATGATAGAAGGAGAGGCATACTAAGGTTTTCTCTTTGAGTTTGTGTTGAGATAGTTCAGTTTTCATTCATTCCTTAATTTATTCAAGGCCTAATTCTTTTTTATGATAGCAGGATCTTATTGTAGACAACAAGATTCAAGGCTGAATTACATCATTCAGACACTTCTTTTTCAGAGGTGTTGATCTATCTTTGATAGTCTGTGTAGACTTGTCTGTTTGTGAATTATTTTTCATGACTGCCAAAGGCTATTGTGAAGAGTCGAGTGGGAAAAATTATGTGGCAAGCTGATCCAACTTTTAGAGATCATTTTTTTATTTTCTGTCAGAGGTCCTTTTGTATGTTTGATCGGGGACGTCTAAGTTTGACTTTGGTCAAAAAATTCTTCACGAAATTTTGTAAAGAGAATGACTCTTTGGTGAATTGGAATGAAATAAAGGATTTCTTTATGTCTCATCTATCTTGATTATCGACTTGGTGTCTTTAATTATGTCTCTACATTTATTTAAACAACTTTTATATTAAGAAAATCATATAAATAATGAATTTTACAGTGAACTTTTATTTATAAAAAGACTAGCCTAAGCATTTGTAATCAATACTTGTGAGTTAGGATATTAATTTTGATGGATATAAACATAGGGTGACATTCCCGTCTATTTTTCTTTAGCCAAGCATAATCTGAAAATGCTTGAGTAAGATCATTTCATATATTTTCCTCAACATTTATTTGACGACCTACTGGGGAGATCTTCAATATTTCTCTGGTTAAATTTTTATGCTTGATTAGCATCGATACATCTATTTTTCTGATATTGATTCTTTGATTGTTTCTATTTCGTAATGATTGTGTTTGTTGCAAGGAAACCCAATATTGAGCCCGGTCTTCAATATCATACCACCATTTCTTTGAACCTATTTAACACTGTTTTAGACACTGCCAATACTCGTGTTGAGCTTAATCATTCATGGGCAGAAATTGAATGAGACATTATTGCCTAAGAACGTTGGGAAGCTAGATGTAGACAACTTAGAAATCAACAGGTACCTTCTTGTTCCTTTAGTTTTGGCCTTTCTTTCATGTCCTTAGACTCTCGTGTTTCTAGAATAAGAAGAGTCTTATCACCTAAAATTAATCCTATTGCTGAAATATGAAGAAGGAACGTTGTGTTTTCAACCCAACAAAGTGCTCTAAGGGGAACTTTGTCTGATTATTCAAGTTCTTCTTTTTATCCCTCACCTATCATCCATAAGATGGCATATAGTGGTGGCTTTGGTGGCACTGGAAGTGCTTCCTCTTCTTAGTATTCATCTTTGTTATTGATTGGTAGCTTATATAGCCACCATATCCCTGTCCAATCTTCCACAAATCCCACCAAAGTCATTAAAAAGTATGGGCGTTTTCAGTTTTAAGAAGATGCCACAAACACACCATGGCATTTGTCCTCTCCTCTTAACCTAGCACCTGCTACTTGTCCACTTCCTAAATTCAAAGAGAACCTCCCTAGGTTTTCGGGAAATAACACATCACTACCAATGAACACCTGGTGGCATTTTCTAATGATTGTCACAACATAGGGGAAAATGACAATGATACTTGCATGCGCTTATTCATCAATTCCTTGGAAGGAAAGGTTGCGGCCGATTTCTTTGACCTTCCTCCTAAGATTCTATCTACTTGGGAGGAGTTAGCTTATTGGTTCAGATCCACCTATGGGCAATAAAAAATCCCATCTCAGAAGTTACAAGAGTACAATAACATCTCCTATAAGGATGGGGAAACCATCAAGTCCTTCAACTTGTGTTTCACTAAGTTATACAGTCAAATCCTTGAACTTATTTGACCTCAGAACCAAGATGCTTTCATTCATTACTACAATGAATTACCTTCCCCCTACCTTCACAGGCTTGAGGAAAAATCCATTGATAATCTCGGTTCAAATATGCATACTTGTTTAGAGTATGAAGAAAAATTTGAAAGAATAGGTCTTCGCAAGGGAGAATCGGTTAACCGGATAGACATTCCCACCCTCTTACAACTAGTACAAGATATGAATAATCGTATGATAGCGTATGAGCGAAAAGGAACTATTTCCCCTTTCACCCCTGGAGCTTTATCCTCTTCTACACCCCCCTTTAAGAATCCAATTGAAAACAATTTTCAACCTAAAGCTATTTTTCCCCAGAGTTGGTGTAACTTTTATGAGGAACACCAAGAGGAAACCACATGTGAGGTAAGGAAGAGTGCCAGAGATAAGATCTTTGGTAAAAGACCAGAAATTACCATCGATGTCCTATATTTTGTAGAGCCAGAGGATGTCATGATCGTCAATACTAGGAACAAATCCTACGCTCCCAAAGGAAAATATGATCCTCCCCACAATTATTCTAGCCCAAGATCACCTTCACCAGCTGCTACGGTTCAGGTTCCTAAGGTGCCTGACAATTAATAAAAAACTCTGCCTCTCCCCTCTTCCAAATACAATATTATGAATCAATTGTCCAACATAAAAAAAGATGCCACCCTTTTGGACATGGTTGTCGTCCCTGAACAACAGAGGCATCTGAAACAATTCATGGAAGGTAAAGCTTTCATCGTAGCCAACCTCTCTAAAGAGATGAATGAAGAGGATTTGTCTATAAATAAAGTAGGTGTACATAACTTTAGATACCCTTTAAAAACTCCCCCTCTTTATATTTCTATAAAGATTATGGATAGGATCACCCATTGTTGCCTCATTGATGGTAGTTCGGGCCCAAGTGTGATGTCGAAGATTATTATGGAAGATTTAGGTTTGTCTTGTACCAATGAAAATGCCATAAGCATGCTCTCCTATAATAGCCTACAACAAACGACCATAGGTGAGATTAAAGATGTGACCTTAGTTCTATGTGCACACCCTGAAATAAAGACAACCCTTAGTATTCAGGTAATTGGTATGCCAGTAAGCAATTACTCAATCATCTTGGGAAGAGATTGGCAAGATTTAACAGGCGGATACCTCTCACTCGACGGGACACATTTATCCATTCCTTGAAATGGTAAAAACATCATAGTCCTTAGAGAGGGAAGGATTTCACCTTACATAGAGAGTGTTCCATAGCCTAATGTAAACTATATCGAAGAGGACCTAGGAGTGTATTCCATCTTTGCCGAGGAGGATAAAATTCCCTTGGAACAAATCAATTTGGATGATGGTATGTGGCACATGCACTTTGATGGTTCATGCTCAAATGAAGGAAATGGAGCTGGCATTGTCTTAATTTCTCCTATAGGAAAAATCCATAACTTTTCTTATAGGTTGGATTTTGCTTGCATGAATAATGTCATCGAATTTGAAGCTTTATTATTAGGCATTGAAAATGCCTATAATATTGGTTGTGGTCACCTTTCAGTTTTTGGGGACTCCGATTTTGTTGTGAACCTTGTACGTAAGATTTACTCCCCTAACAACAAGTTGATGAAATGATACACCCAAACTGTTTGGGCACTTATCTCAAACCTATTATCTTTCAACATCATTCATGTTAAGAAATAATTGAATTTAATGGTTGATCAATTAGCTGTTTTTGTAGCTTCTCCTAATCGACAACTTCTGCCCCATAGACCTGATTGTACTTTTCAATCTCTATATCATCCACATATCCCTGACAATATAGAATCTTGGCAGGTTTTCCCTAACAATGAGAGCATTTGTGCTTTCATTCAGAATGAACCTTTTAATCCCAAGGAAATTATATCCATAGAAGATGACAAGATCCCTGAAGGCTTGACTCCCCTATAAAGTTCGTTTTCATCGGGTGATGTAGGAAATAAAGACAAACAAAAATAAGAGGAGTAAAAAAGGAAGGTGAGTGAAACCATTGCCTTGAACATTGGGACACACGATTATTCAAGGAATGTTAAAATAGGTGCCCAATGTTCTAATGAAGAGAAAATGAAGTTTGGCGAGCTACTTGGTGAATTTAAAGATGTTTTTTCTTGGTCTTATGAGGATCTTCGTGGTTTTGATCTTGGTCTTATACAACATGCTATCCCCATCAAGGAAGGAATGAAACCAATTATGCAAAAACAAATCCCTATTAACCCTGCATTGAAAGTAACTATTTGAAAAGGATTGGAAGAAACCTCGAAGGCGATATCATCTTTCCAGTCAAGTATTCTGAATGGGTTTCAATTTTGATCCTTGTCCAGAAGGCCACTGAACATATAGGATTTTGCGTTAATTTTCATGTAGTTAAGAAGGCTATTATGAAAGGTTATTCTCCACTCCCTAACATAGAAATGATTTTGCAACAAGTCGCAGGGTCATAGATGATGCCCTTACTTAATGTTTTTTCTAGTTACAATCAAATCAAGGTAAAAGTGTAGGGGCCGAATAGATTTAAACATCATTTTATTTCATAAACTAAGACAGTAACTTCATAACAGAATAATAATCTTCATAATAGTAACTTTAGTAACTTAAATTTAACAACGAATAATAAATTTTTATAACAGATTAAAAACAATGCATAATTTTAAATACCTGGGTCTTATGCTAACCCTCTGCCTGTTCACTTGCCTTGTTGACCGCTGCTGCACTGTGTAAACGCTGCCCAAAACCTAGTTCCACCCTGACAACTAGGTAACTTCCTAGCTCTAGGATATCATATGGATATCCTGGCCCCCGTGCCTAAAACCTCCAACAAACCGGTGCCTGTACTGATCCAATCCAACTCCAAAACTCAACTCCTCTCTGCAATCCAAGAGCCCCCAAAATCAATTCCCAATCTCCCGTAGAATGATCCTCTCATAAACCTCCTTCCCCTCCATATTCCTCCTTCACCGACTCGTGCATTTACTTCCTTACCTACTCCTCGTTAATGCCCCTTATCCTTTCCTTTATTATTTCATCCTCTCGTGATTAATATGTTATCCCTTTCCGTGTACGTAACCTTTTAATTTAAATAATATAACTTATTAATCTATTAAATTTAACACTCATGTTATTAAATGTAATAGGTAGTTATTTAATTAATTAATTAATCAAAATTATAACCTTTAATTAATATCATTAGATCAATCTTTGTTTAATTAATACCTTGTTAAGACAATTAATCCCCTAAATAAATTTTTACTTAATAAACCCTAAGTATATATTCTATTAGGGCTGTTACATACACCCACCCTTTAGGAAACTTCGTCCTGAAGTTAAGGTGTCTTATGGTACAAAGGAAAAGAAACCTGGTTCATACATTCATAACAAGTAACCGACATTATCAGTAAGTAAGTCAAGAAAACTCATACATACTAGTGTATATGTACAAGAATTGCATGTGTAGCTAGTACATACAATTCTCGTGTATGTACTAATAATCAAACTGTCATCCTTTAGTATTTTATGTATGCATCCAATCCAGTCATCAAGACTAGTCTTTTATAAAAGACAACAAACCAATCAATTGTTTGAGAAATCCTTTAATTACTATTATCGGGTTCGACAATGTTATTTTAAACAACTGTGGTTTGGTTACGAAATTATGAATATTCATATATATACATTTCTCTTTTTTTTTTTGAAGGGAAAACATTAAATTACACCACAAGATAGATCTCCATACTTTCTCAACTATTACTACTCATCCTTCCTCCCTAACCTACTTCCATCTCCATTCCTATCCTTCCTCTGCTATACTATCTTGGAGCGTCAAATATATTGACCTAACTCCAAATAGAACCCATAAGAGGAAGTGTCGCTATCTCGACCAAGCTTCCCTAGCAGGCATCTAACAGTCATCATCACACGTCTTGGGGAGTGTGAACTAACACCATCCTCCCATGACTTCAGGTTTAAGAGGATACACAGTGGGAAATGCCTCCACCCCTCCTAATCATAACTAGGGTCCACACCCTACAATGGAGGATACACGGTGGGAAATGCCTCCACCCCTCCTAACAGGACTAGGGTCCACACCCTACAATAGAGTACACAGTGGCACCATGCTGCTGGAGGTTTTGTCATCGTTTATTCAGTTTTGGGCAGTGTCATCACCTGAAATCATGCACTGGTCCACATATCATAGCAATGCATCCGAACCAATAGAAATTTCACATACAATATTCATACCATAATGTTTCTCGGTTAGTGGTCCTGATATCCACTTTCATCATCATTATTCCTTGGCTATTTCATAGCCCATAACCTGCATATTAGTCTGTAACACAAACTCATACATTTCTATGCATTATCATCATATAATTGCATACTATCATCATTTCAATTTGGTATCAATGTACCGATAAATTAACATCAAATTTTTCCAGTTAGAAATAGATCTCATAATATCCCATAATTAAATTTCGACATCTATTCATAAGATTATCATTTACCCAAAATAGATTGCATCATATCCAACATCATCCTAATAACATTTAAACATTCATTAAATTCACATTCTCACAATATGTCACATCATATAGATCATCATCAATAACGTTTAAACATTCGTAAAATTTACATTCACGTAGTAGATCGCATCATATACATCATCATCAACAACATTTAAACATTCACAAAAGTTCATAAATTTTAAAGTTTAAGTGTATCACTTAATAGTTTCACTGTGACTAGAAAATAAAGTATATAGGCCTCAAGTAATCCTGGCTGTCTAAGTCAAAAGGTGGTGTTACATACACCCAACCTTCGAGAAACATGTTCTCTAGGTGGTCAAAAAAAGTGAAGGATAGTCTCGTCGTAATGTCTCAGCGTCTTCCCAAGTAGCAGATCCTGGACTATACTTGTCCCACTGGACCTTAACTTGGTCTACTAGACGGTTCCTGACCTGTCGGACTCTACGGTCCAATATGCGTAACAGTTCTACCATGAGGGTTCCCACATCCGATACCTGCAATTCCTTCCAATTTAGTTTATGTGATTCATCAACAACATAATGACATAAAACAGATACATGAAATACATTATGAGTTTTATGCAAGTGGGGTGGCAGTATGAGACGATATGCAACGGGTCCAATTTTCTC
>ML789227.1:145477-171700 GCA_009831015.1 Picea engelmannii | reverse complement strand
TCATAAACTCACTCCATCGCCTTTGCCTGGAATTCAGATCTCTTTGAGTGAAGAGATGTTTTAAACTTTGATGGTCCGTTTTGAGCTCAAAGTTTCGCCCAACAAGATAGTGCCTCCAAAGTTTCAGAGCTAGCATTACAGCTTCCAACTCTAAATCATGAGTCACATATAACTCTTCATGCTTCTTCAACTTCCTTGATGCATAAGCTATCACTCCTCCATCCTGCATTAACATGGCCCCCAACCCTTGCTTCGAGGCATCCATGCAGACCGTGAAGTCCTTTTCCATATCTGACACTCGTAGAATTGGCACACTAGTTAGTAACCTCTTAAGCTCAATGAATGCNTTTTGAGAATCCTTCCACAAATCTCCGGTAATAACCCGCTAGCCCCATGAAGCTCCTCACCTCATGGGCATTTTTCGGCACTGGCCATTCCATAATGGCCTTTACCTTTTCTGGGTCCACAAAGATTCCTTCGTCGGAAATGATATGACCTAAATATTGGATCTCTCTCTGGAAGAAGGAACACTTCAACAACTTCCCATACAATTTGTTCTCTCTAAGGCAAGACAACACTAATCGCAAGTGTTCCTCGTGTTCTCTTTCATTCTTGGAATAGATGAGGATGTCATCTAAAAAGACTTGTACAAAACGGTATAAGTACTTCCGGAATACGCCGTTCATGAAGCTCATGAATACTGCTGGTGCATTGGTCAATCGAAAAGGTACTACAACAAACTCGTAATGTCCAAACCGAGTTTGAAAGGCATTTTTTGGGATATCACCTTCCTTAATCCTTAACTGATGATACCCTGATCGCAAATCAATCTTTGAGAATACCTCTGCTCCTTTCATTTGATCGAAGAGGTCATATATTCACGGCATTGGGTACCTATTTTTCACTGTAGCACGATTCAAGTCCCTGTAGTCTATACACAGTCGTAAGGATCCATCCTTCTTCTTTACAAAAATTACTGGTGCACCCCAGGGTGAGACACTGGGCCTTATTAGCCCTAAGTCCAGTAACTCTTTCAACTGCATTTGCAATTCACAAAGTTCTGGTGCTGTCATCCGATACAGAGTCTTGGAGATTGGTTCTACACCAGGTTTTAGCTCAATAGTAAAATCAAGCTCCCTCTCAGGAGGTAACCCTGGTAACTCGTTCGAAAAAACATCCTGAAATTCTGACAATACCGGGTACTGATCTAATGAGGGTCCCTTCCTTTCTTTCACTTCTTCCACTACATAAAGTCGACACCCTTGCCTCAAGCATCGCTTAACCTTCACATTTGATATAAAGTGTAACGACACTTTTCTTTGTACACCCTGGATCTCTACTGGTCTTCCTTTATCATCGACACAAAGCACCCTCTTTGCAAAACAATCTACCAAAGCTTGATGAGCTGCTAACCAATCCATTCCAATGATTAGGTCATATGCTCCGAGAGCAGTGACGTATACCTTCAACCTGGTAGTACAGACTCCTAGGTCTACTATACAATTATCAACACTAGGTCCTACTACTTGTTTTTCCCCTGAAGCCATCTCAACTTGTTTAAAGTCATCATGCTCGTAGGCTGCCAACCCACTCTTTTCTAATGCAGATGGTGAAATGAAACTATCTGTCACACCAGAATCAAACAAAATCTTGACATTGATATGATTTAGCATACCTGATGACTCCACCACCGTGGATTGATGTTCGACCTGGTGGTTATTAACCGCTGCGTAAATCTGGTGGCTGCTACTTGCTCTCCCCATCGGTGCCTTTCCTTCTCTATGCACGAACCCTGATTGTAACTCTAGGTAGTCACGCTGGTAATGGGGTCCTCCGCACCCCAAACAGGTAACACGAGATTGAACCTGTTCACTATTATGTGTCTATCTCTGAAATGAGTTCCTTCCCCTGGAACCCCTGCCCCTACTAGCTGTTCCCTGAGATGGTCGTGGACCCGTCTGCACCGTTGGCAATGAACAAGATGCTACACTCACTGCCATTGAAATCCCTGTAGCTACTGTCCTTGGCACAGATATGTTACCATATGATGGTGGCCTTGAGCCCCCTCCCCTAGGAAATGTCCTCGGGGCCTTTCCTACGAATCCAGGGCGATGTGGAAATGTCGGTCTTGTACCCCCGGTTAAGTTCATGTGTTCTTCCACATAACGTGCATTTTCCACCGCTTCCTCTACTGAAGACGGTTTCCACATCCGCACCATCGCTCTTATCTTAGGATTCAATCCATAGACGAAGTGCTCTGCCTGTCATTGGTCATTGTCCATATACGAAACATATTTGACCAGTTCCATAAACCTGATCTCATATTCTTCTACAGTTCTGTTTCCCTGTATTAAGGCATGAAATGCCCCTACCTATTGTTCCTCGTAGTATGTTGGTAGATATTTCCTTCAGAACCTCTCCTCGAAAAGTTCCCAAGATACTGTGTCTGGGGTAAGGTGCAGTTGTCTTTCCAGGTAGGAATTCTAGGCTTGGCATTGTCGTTTCCATTGACAAAATCTCCGTCTTCTTCTGCATCCCCTGAGCTATCGTAGCGGAGAATATCAAAATAAAGCCTTCTTCGGATGGCCATAGTGCAAGGTCCAAGAGATTTGAACCCTTGACCTTAAGATCTCCCAACCCAAGTGAAGGATGAGGCTGGTGATGCATTCATTCGAGGATGTGAATGCATTTACAATAGAATTGAAGGTGCTTCCTTCGGCTGCGGGTATTGTCAATGTCACATTTTAGAATATTCGACAATTACCGATGGGATGCGATGTGAGCTCCACATCTGGATGCAATTTGCAACGTTAAAATTCAACCGCCATACCTTGTAACCATTTCTGATTGAATACTTTGTAGCACTGCAGTAGACGTTGTAGATACCACTGCTGAAGCAAGATGAGTAGCATCTTTTCAAAGATCCTCCTTTTCTTTGAAGGACAACACTGTAAGAGAATTTAAGGCCCATGTTAGCTCAATTTTTAACCCACTCTGTAGTGCCATGACAATTCTTTTGCTGTTCTGATCCATTGCTGATTCAATGCTTCAATGGTGATGCTGCCAAAACCCTCCAGTCAGGAAGTGGAAAATAGCATACAATGAAGAGACCTCTCTTTCTTATTTAAGGAGTAGGCTATTACAGCAACAGAAATATCCTGCAACTACAAATCAAGAGACTGAGAACCAACCGTTTGAACGCCATTCCCTGCATTTATGAGGTTAAACGTCCAAAAAGAAAAGCTCAACGCTACACTGGCTGAGCGAGGAAGGTCTCGGTAGATGAGAAGGAGGCGACAGAGGAAGGACACGTAGGGTTCGAAGAGCTGGCATGTGTAGGGTTTTAGGGTTATATACGAGGGAGATGGAGGAAGCAAAGCGGGCACGTGGGCTTCATGCGTGCCCGATTTGATTTTTTTTTATTTTAATTAATTTTATATTTAATTTATATTTATTTATTACTTATTTAAATTAACTTTTAAATTTTACTAAATTTAAATTTCAATGGTTTAAATCGTAAATTATCGTTCCAATTTTATAGGATGTCTCTGAAGAGACATCTGATAAAATTGGAACGATACATAGAATATTAACATGGCCCCTACAAAAAGGAGCAGATGCTTACAAAATCACCTTTATCACTGATTGGGGTATCGTGACTTATGAACACATGCTTTCTGGATTATCTAACACAAGTACCACTTTTAAAATACCTATACAAATAACTCTTGATGAATTGATCAATATACATATATATCTTGATGATCTAATTATAAATGTTAAAGGGATGTTAATTACTTCAGAGTTTCAATTCTTGCTTCTGGATCCCTTCAAAATTGCTTTTTTCCTAGATACTAACTTTTATATTCTAAGGGATTTACATGAGCAATTGTTTTCCTACAACACTAACGGTTCTCACTTGAAACATTACGTGGGACCAACTTGAAAAGTTCTAACGTTGTTGGGATTTTCTGTATATTAGTAGTCTAGCTCTGCTTTCTTTTTTCCATTGTTTTTCATTTCTGCTTACAATAGTTTCATTTCTGCTTTCTGTTTTAACAATTTCCTGCCGCTTTTACAATTCTGTCATTTTATTTTCTGCTGTTTTAAATTTTGCATTTTTAATTATGTTATGATTTTAGTTTTTTTTTCATCTTGTAGTTGATTTTGGTCAAGATGTTGGATCAGTTCTTCCACAGTGATACTCCTGCAAGATATTGCTAGTCAATAACAATCAAGCTTACATAGTTGTTACGATGTCCCCCTGAAAGCACTTGAATTTGCTATCTGCTTTCACTACTGTCTTTTAAAGAAATTGGTTATCTCTCTCTCTCTTGCTTTCCATTTCTTCATCCATTTGAGAATTTAAAAGAGAAGATTCTGGTTGAAGGATTATGCACACAGTGGTAAACCCCCTCATACTTAACATTTTTCATGAGTTATTCCAAAATTCCTGGCCATTCTTCCATTAAATATGCTCACTTCCCCTTGTTGCATAATCTTCCTGGTCATATCTTCTTGACCTGATGTTCTTGGTCTGTGAAACCATGAGTTATGAGTTCTAAATCTATTGAAAACAAATTTCCCTATGGAGTTGCCAGTTTGTTGATGATAAAAATCACAACGAGGTTTTTGCCCACAGAGTATTGCTAAAGCATATTATTATAAGCTAACAATATATAATATTAGTAGGTGGGACCCCCTTGTAGATTGGAGGATCAGATTTGGTTCTTATTTGATGTTATGTTTCTATTCGACACTTCTTATAGGTTTGAGCATGATTGATGTTCAAATGTTGGTTCTATTCGCAACAAATGGGTGATGGAAAATTCATGCTATGTGTGAGTTTCTTTACTCTAAATTATCAATTCCATGTCATGAGGGCTTATGTGAACTGTTATTTCGATTGTTCCATGGTCTATTATATATTACACCTGCAAAAAACATATGTTAGTCATGGAAAAGGATAAAAGAAATATGGAAAAAACCTAAGAAACAAATTAAACTATGCTACTATCCTACACTACATGTTTTGAAATTAAGGGATTTTTGTTAGTCCTAGCTAACGAGGTTAGTGGATATACGATTTCTTGAGTTATATGCATCATGGTGTGGTTGTAAATGGTTAATGTGATATAGGGTGGCACATTTTGGATGTTGGTTTCGATGCATGGTTTAATTGAATGAATTAATGGAATGGTTGGCTGGCGGGTACTAAGTGATTGAAGGAGTAAAGGATGGAAGAGACGTGCAATTATTGCACGTCACTCACCTCTCCCACTGGCCGTCACCCTAGATGGTTATTGTTCAATTGTGTTTCACTGTGGTTAAGCTTCGATTTTCAGGCAAGGGAAGAACCACTCAACGAAGCCCACATTTTTAAGGTTTTTGGTTACAGGTATGTCTTTTTCGCCATCCATGAACCCGCTCTGGTTATGAAATAGATATTGGCTTGGTGATGTATGGGTCTCTGCTTTTCTTGAGACTGGAAACTGTGTAAACTTGTGATATTTCTATGGAATGGATGGTTTGTGTGGTTTTCATTGCAATGATGGTTGAAGTCACAGTTTCATTGATCATTATGAGTGCTAGAAATCATGAAGGCTCTCTGTCATCCTTATTGGTTTTGGTTGAAGGGTTTCATTCAGTCCCAATTTGCTGGTTATCCCCACGCTTTTCTTGTCTCCATGCCCGGTCGTTTTGGTGTTATGGGGTTGTTGGGTTTGTTTTCAAACCACCTTGTGTCATTGTGTATCATTTCACCTGGGTATGGGCTCGCTCATGATATTGATGTTGCGCAGTGGGTTATGATGGCTATTATGCCAAGGGGCTTGCTTTAAGGTTGATTACTATTTCATGGCTCTTTTTTATCTCAACATTTTTAAGGTTGGTTGGGAAAACCACGAGGGATATACCTTGCGTTTTATCGGTGCTATCACAGACCAAAATGAAGCCTCTAATCCTCTTTTCATGGTCTCTCCTACCTCGTGAACTATCACCCTGTCTGCGAAGTTATTGGTGATATGGCCCGTGTGTCCGCCGTATGATATCAAAAGTTTCTCACCCGCTGTTGGGGTTCGACTCCAGTCTACCTATGTTGGTCCACAGAGTGAACCCTTGATTACTCAAATCCCATTTTGATTATTCAAAGCCCGGTGTTACACATTATTTTAGTCACCCTGGTGATGTTTCTACAATATGTGTTCTGGCTTCCAAAAGAACCTTTCTTCATGAGAAAAGTGACTAGCTCCCTTTTCTACAAAACTTGCTTTTAGAAGGCCGGTGCATGCTAGCCATAAGGTACAGTGAAGAAATGCACGATCCCCGTAGGCTGTAATGAAACTGACTTGCGACGTTTCTACAGGCTACACTATAGCCGGGGTGCGACGACGTTTGAAGACTGAGAAAAGGTCGAAGTTCACGAAAGTTATAGAAGGGATATTCTAGAATATGAGGTGGCATCCATATGGTTGGGATCCTACTCACTTCTATGATTTGGTGGGATCATCCTAATCTCTTTAACCATCTCCCTTTCTCCTATATAATGATGGATTTCTCATGGAAAAGGTTAAGCAAGAAAGCAAGATCAAGCAAGGAATTAATGAAAGAATAGGCTCAAAATTGTGTGAAGGATTCTATTTCAATTGATGCTTGAGGTCTTCATTGGTCCATCAAGTTATTGTGGATCCTCTTCATGCAAGTTTGGAGCAAGTGTGTATATTGGAGCAAAGGGCCACAGAAAGGGAACCTTGCAACATCAAAGATGTTTGGTTGTATCTTCCACTTTTACTTAATATAATATAGTGGCATGTTTCTTTCCCATAAAATCATTCTCATTTTATTACATGACTCCTTAATTACATGTGTAAGTTTTCATTGAATATACTATTGTTACTTTCACTTTGGTTGGTTTGTGTTTCATTACAGATCCAATATCACAAGAGCACCGAAGCGGAGAAGGGACAACAAAGACATAAGAAGGTGATATTCAAAGGTATGTCACTCATCTCTTATTTGATAGTAAATTCAATGATTGAAAAGCGTCATGTTCTATCTTGTTTTGTTCTATATCCAGGTGGATCTAGGGAGATCAGTTTATGTTCACATTCACCGATTTATCTAATAACAAAATTGGAGACCATACTGGGGATATGACTTGTTTTTGGATTTTTGTTTTCCATTTGCCTTTAGCCTACCTATTTTCATTTTAATCCAATCTCTGAGTGTGTGGGGGATCCATCCAGACTCTCTCGATCTGAAAGTTCTTTTAGACTCTTTGCCATTATTCCAATTTTCCTTTGTTTACAGGCATTTCTGCACTGTATCCCATATGCAGCCTGCGACGTCCCTCGATCGCCGCACCCTACCTGTTTAGACCAGTGAAAAATATCCACACCCTACCCATATATAGCTCATGGAAACATCAAATCACTGCACTGTACCTTACTGCTGGGTTGCAATGTCTCCTGTAGAATTTTTGGATTAGGTCTTTTTGTCCTTTGACTCCCAGTTTTGCTTTGATTACCTGGGAAGAATTTTTGGTGTGAACATTTAACTATTTTATGACTGTAAGACTTGTTGTTGATTGGATTTCAGGGATTGAAATCCCTTCTTCATCATTTTACAAGTTTTACTTTCTTGCTTTGCATTAGATTGGGGGCATATTTGCATTTGAAGTAGGGAAATTGCATAATTTTTGGCATTTTTTGGTCTTGAAACATTACGTGGTACCAACATGAAAAGTTCTAACGCTGTTTGGATTTTATGTATATTAGTAGTCAATCTATGCTTTATTTTTTCCACTGTTTTTCGTTTATGCTTATAGTAGTTAGATTTTTGCTTTCTGTTTTCACAATTTCCTGTTGCTTTTACAATTCTGTCATTTTATTTTCTGTTGTTTTAAATTTTGCATTCTTAATTATGTTATGAATTTTATTGTTTTTTCATCTTGTAGTTGATTTTGGTCAAGATGTTGGATCAGTTCTACCACAGTGACACTCCTGCAAGATATTGCTAGTCAATAGCAATCAATCTTACACAGTTGTTACGATGTCCTCCTGAAAGCATGTGAATTTTCTATCTTCTTTCACTGTTTTCCTTTAAAGAAATTGGTTATCTCCCGCTCCTGCTTTCCATTTCTTCATCCATTTGAGAATTTAAAATAACAGAGTCTGGTTGAACGACTATGCACACAGTGGTAAACCTCTTCATACTTTACATTTTTCATGAGTTATTCCCAAATTCCTGACCATTCTTCCATTAAATCCGCTCACTTCCCCCTGTTGCATAATATTCCTGGTCATATATTCTTGACCTGGTGTTCTTGGTTTGTGAAACCATGACTTATGAGTTCTAAATCTGTTGAAAACAAATTTCCCTGTGGAGTCGCCAGTTTGTTGACGATAAAAATCACAACGAGGTTTTTCCCACAGAGTATTGCTAAAGCCTATTATTATAAGCTAACGATATATAATACTAGTAGGTGGGACCTCTATGTAGATTGAATGATCAGATATGGTTCTTATTTGATGTTATGTTGTTGTTCGACACTTCTTATAGGTTTGAGCATGATTGATGTTCAAATGTTGGTTCTATTCGCAACAAATGGGTGATGGAAAATTCATGCTATGTGTGAGTTTCCTTAGTCTAAATTCTCAATTCCAAGTCATGAGGGCTTATGTGAACTATTATTTTGATTGCGCATACTAAGTGATTGAAGGAGTAAAGGATGGAAGAGACGTGCATTTACTGTACGTCACTCCATACCTCTCCCACTGGCCTTCACCCTAGATGGCTATTGTTAAATTGTGTTTCGCTGTGGTTAAGCTCCGATTTTCAGGCAAAGGAAGACTTGCTCGACCAAGCCCATGTTTTTAAGGTTTTTTGGTCACAGGTATGTCTTTTTCTCCATCCATGAACCCGCTCTGGTTATGAAATAGATATTGGATCGATGATGTATGGGTCTATTCTTTTCTTGAGACTGACAACTGTGTAAACTTGTGATAGTTCTCTGGAATGGATGGTTTGTGTGGTTTTCATTGCAATGATGGTTGAAGTCATAGTTTCATTGATCATTCTGAGTGCTAGAAACCATGAAGGTTCTCTGTCGTCCTTATTGATTTTGGTTGAAGGGTTTCATTAAGTCCCAATTTGCTGGTTGTCCCCACGCTTTTCTTGTCACCATGCCCATCCATTTTGCTATTGTGGGGTTGCTGGGTTTGTTTTCAAACCACCTTTTGTCACTGTGTATCGTTTCACCTGGGTATGGGCTCATTCATTCTATTGATGTTGCACAGTGGTTTATGATGGCTATTATGCCAAGGGATTTATTTAAGGTTGATTGCTATTTCATGGATCTGTTTTATCTCAACATTTTTTGGGTTGGTTGGGAAAACCATGAGGGTTATACCATGCGTGGTCTCAGTGTTATCAGGGACCAAAATGAAGCCTCTGCTCCTATGTTCATGGTCTCTCCTACCTCGTAAACTGTCACCCTGTTTGTGAAGTTATTAGTGATATGGCTTGTGTGTCCACCGTATGATATTGAAAGTTTCTCACTTGCTATTGGGAGTCGACTCCAGTCTCCCTATGTTGGTCCACAGAGCGAACCCTTGATTACTCAAAGCCCATTTTGATTATTCAAAGCC
The DNA here is from genome assembly GCA_009831015.1 of Picea engelmannii. Classification (NCBI taxonomy): domain Eukaryota; kingdom Viridiplantae; phylum Streptophyta; class Pinopsida; order Pinales; family Pinaceae; genus Picea; species Picea engelmannii. Next base: position 162,053 of record ML789227.1, on the reverse strand, counting down.
TGGTGTTACACATTATTTTAGTCACCCTGGTGATGTTTCTACAGTATGTGTTCAGGATTCCAAAAGAACCTTTCTTCATGAGAAAAGTGACTAGCTCCCTCTTGTACAAAACTTGTTTTTAGAAGGCTGCCGTAGGCCAGCCATAAGGTACAGTGCGGAAATTCCTGATCCTCGCAGGCTATCATGAAACTAGCCTGCGACGTTTCCGTAGGCTGCACTATAGCCAGGGTGCGACGACATTGGAAGATTGAGAAAAGGTCGAAGTTCACGAAAGTTATAGAAGGCATATTCTAGAATATGAGGTGGAATCTCTATAGTTGGGATCCTACTCACTTCTTTTATTTGGTGGGATCATCCTAATCTCTTTAACCATCTCTCTTTCTCCTATATAATGATGGATTTCTCATGGATAAGTTTAAGCAAGAAAGAAAGATCAAGCAAGGAATTAATGAAAGAATAGGCTGAGAATTGTGTGAAGGATTCTATTTCAATTGACTCTTGAGGTCTTAATTGGTCCATAAATTTATTATGGATCCTCTTCATGCAAGTTTGGAGTAAGTGTGTGTGTCGGAGAAAATGACCACCGAAAGGGAACCTTGCAACATCAAGGTTGTTTGGTTGTAGCTTCCGCTTTTACTTAATATAATACAATGGCATGTTTATTTCCCATAAAATCATTCTCCTTCTATAACATGACTCCTTGATCACATGTGTAAGTTTTTATTGAATATACTATTGTTACTTTCACTTTGGTTGGTTTGTGTTTCATTGTAGATCCAATATCACAAGAGCATTGAAGCAGAGCAGAGACAACAAAGACATAAGGAAGCAATATTCAAAGGTATGTCACCCATCTCTTGTTTGATAGTAAATTCAATTATTAAAGATTAGGGAAAGCGTCATGTTATGTCTTGTTTTGTTCTAGATTCAGGTGTATCTAGGGAGATCAGTTTATGTCCGCATTCATCGATTTATCCAATAACAAAATTGGCGACCATACTAGGGATGTGACTTGTTTTTGGTTTTTTGTTGTCCATTTTCCTTTAGCATACCTCTTTTCATTTTAATCTGTGGGGGATCCATTCAAACTCTCTGGATCTGAAAGTTCTTTTAGAATCTTTTCCCTTTTTCCAATTTTCCTTTGTTTATAGGCATTTCCGCACTGTATTCCATATGCAACATGCGACATCCCTGGATCACCACACCCTAACTATTTGGACCAATGCGAAATCTTCGCACCCTACCCATATATAGCCTACATAAACATCAAATCACCGCACTGTACCTTACTGCTGGGTTGCAACGTCTCCTGTAGAACTTTTGGATTAAGTATTTTTGTCTTTTGACTCCCAGTTTTTCTTTGATCACCTGGGAAGAACTTTTGGTGCCAACATTTGATTATTTTCTGAGTGTAAGACTTGTTGTTGATTGGATTTTAGGGATTGAAAGCCCTTTTTCTTCATTTTACAAGTTTTACTTTCTTTCTTTGCATTAGATTGGGGGCATCTTTACATTTGAAGTAGAGAAATTGAATGATTTTTGGCATTTTTTGGTTTTGAAACATTATGTGGGACCAACTTTAAAAGTTCTAATGCTGTTTTGATTTTCTGTATATTAGTAGTCTAGCTCTGCTTTCTTTTTTCCACTGTTTTTCATTTCTTCTTACAGTTGTTTGATTTCCGCTTTCTATTTTAACAATTTCCTGCCGCTTTTACAATTCTTTCATTTTATTTTCTGTTGTTTTTAAATTTTACATTTTTAATTATGTTATGATTTTTATTGTTTTTTCATCTTGTAGTCGATTTTGGTCAAGATGTTGGATTAGTTCTTCCACAGTGACACTCCTGCAAGATATTGGTAGTCAATAGAAATCAAGCTTACACAGCTGTTACAATGTCCCCCTGAAAGCACTTGAATTTGCTATCTGCTTCACTGCTGTCTTTTAAAGAAATTGGTTATCTCCCGCTCCTGCTTTCCATTTCTTCATCCATTTGAGAATTTAAAAGAGAAGATTCTAGTTGAAGGATTATGCACATAGTGGTAAACCCCCTCATACCTAACATTTTTCATGAGTTATTCCCAAATTCCCGACCATTCTTCCATTAAATTTTCTCACTTCCCCCTGTTGCATAATATTCTTAGACATATCTTCTTGACCTGTTGTTCTTGGTCTGCGAAACCATGAGTTATGAGTTCTAAATCTGTTGAAAACAAATTTCCCTATGAGTCGCCAGTTTGTTGACGATTAAAATCACAATGACGTTTTTTCACACAGAGTATTGCTAAAGCCTATTATTATAAGCTAACGATATATAATACTAGTAGGTGGGACCCCCTTGTAGATTGGAGGATCACATCTAGTTCTTATTTGATGTTATGTTGCTGTTCGAAACTTCTTACAGGTTTGAGCATGATTGATGTTCAAATGTTGGTTCTATTTGCAACAAATGGGTGATGGAAAATTCGTGCTATGTGTGAGTTTATTTTCTCTAAATTCTCAATTCCATGTCACGAGGGCTTATGTGAATTGTTATTTTGATTTCGCCATGATCTATTATATATTACACCTGCACAAAACATATGTTAGTCATGGAAAAGGATAAAAGAAATATGGAAAAAATCTAAGCAAGAAATTAAACTATTCTACTATGCTACTATGCTACACTACATGCTTCAAAATTAAGGGATTTGTGTTAGTCCTAGCTAACGAGGTTAGTGGCTATACTAGTTATTGAGTTATATGCATTATGGTGTGGTTGGAAATGGTTAATGTGACATAGGGTGGCGCATTTTGGATGTTGGTTTCGATGCATGGTTTAATTGAATGAATTAATAGAATGGTTGGCTGGTGTATACTAAGTGATTGAAGGAGTAAAGGATGGAAGAGATGTGCATTTATTGCACGTCACTCCATACCTCTCCCACCGGACATCACCCTAAATGGCTATTGTTAAATTGTGTTTTGCTGTGGTTAAGCTCTGATTTTCAGGCAAGGGAAGAACCGCTCGACCAAGCCCACGTTTTTAAGGTTTTTGGTTACAGGTATGTATTTTTCTCCATCCATGAACCCTCTCTGATTATGAAATAGATATTGGCTCAATGATGTATGGGTCTGTACTTTTCTTGAGACTGGCAACTGTGTAAACTTGTGATATTTCTCTGGAATGGATGGTTTGTGTGGTTTTCATTGCAATGATGTTTGAAGTCATAGTTTCATTGATCATTCTGAGTGGTAGAAACCGTGAAGGCTCTCTGTCGTCCTTATTGGTTTTGGTTGAAGGGTTTCATTCAATCCTGATTTGCTGGCTGTCCCCACACTTTTCTTGTCACCATGCCTGGTCATTTTGCTATTATGGGGTTGCTAGGTTTGTGTTCGAGCCACCTTGTGTCATTGCGTATCATTTCAACTGGGTATGGGCACGTTCATGCTATTGATGTTGTGTAGTGGGTTATGATGGCTATTATGCCAAGGGCTTGCTTTAAGGTTGATTTCTATTTCATGGCTCTGTTTTATCTCAACATTTTTTGGGTTGGTTGGGAAAACCACAAGGGTTATACCCTACGTGTTCTCGGTGTTATCACAGACCAAAATGCAGCCTCTACTCCTCTGTTCATGGTCTCTCCTACCTCGTGAATTGCCACCCTGTCTGCGAAGTTATTGGTGATATGGCCTGTGTGTCCACGATATGATCTCGAAATTTTCTCACCTGCTGTTGGGGGTTAACTCTAGTCTCCCTGTGTTGGTCCACAGAGCGAACACTTGATTACTCAAATCCCATTTTGATTATTCAAAGCCCGATGTTACACATTATTTTAGTCACCCTCGTGATGTTTCTACAGTATGTGTTCAGGATTCCAAAAGAACCTTTCTTCATGAGAAAAGTGACTAGCTCCCTCTTCTACAAAAATTATTTTTATAAGGCCACCGTAGGCTAGCCATAAGGTATAGTGTAGAAATGATTGATCCCCATAGGTTGTCATGAAACTGACTTGCGACATTTCCACAAGTTGCTCTATAGCCAGGGTGCAACAACGTTGGAAGATTGAGAAAAGGTTGAAGTTCACGAAATTTCTAGAAGGGATCTTCTAGAATATGAGGTGGCATACGTATGGTTAGGATCCTACTCGCTTCTCTGATTTGGTGGGATCGTCCTAATCTCTTTAACTATCTCTCTTTATCCTATATAAGGATGGATTTCTCATGGAAAAAGTTTAGCAAGAAAGAAAGATCAAGCAAGGAATTAATGAAAGAATAGGTTGAGAATTGTGTGAAGGATTCTATTTCAATTGATGCTTGAGGTCTTCATTGGTCCATCAAGTTATTGTGGATCCTCTTCATGCAAGTTTGGATCAAGTGTGTGTGTTGGAGAAAAGGGCCATCGAAAGGGAACCTTGCAACATCAAGACTATTTGGTTGTATCTTCCACTTTTACTTAATATAATATAGTGGCATGTTTCTTTCCCATAAAACCATTCTCATTTTATTACACGACTCCTTGATCACATGTGTAAGATTTCATTGAATTTACTATTGTTACTTTCACTTTGGCTGGTTTGTGTTTCATTGCAAATCCAATATAACAAGAGCACCGAAGCAGAGCAGGGACACCAAAGACATAAGGAAGCGATATTCAAAGGTATGTCACTCATCTCTTGTTTGATAGTAAATTCAATGATTAAATATTAGGGAAAGCGTCATGTTTTGTCTTGTTTTGTTTTGGATCCAGGTGGATCTAGGGAGATCATTTTATGTCCGCATTCACCGATTTATCCAATAAAAAAATTGGCGACCATACTAGGGATATGACATTTTTTTGGTTTTTTGTTGTCCATTTGCCTTTATCCTACCTCTTTTATTTTTAATCCAGTCTCTGAGTCTGTGGGGGATCCATCCAGACTCTTTGGATCTGAAAGTTCTTTTAGACTCTTTTCCCCTTTTCCAATTTTCCTTTGTTTACAGGAATTTATGCACTGTATTGTATATGCAACCTATGATGTCCCTAGATCACCACACCCTACCTGTTTAGAACAGTGTGGAATCTTCGTAGTCTACCCATATCTAGCTTGTGGAAACATCAAATCACTGCACTGCACCTTACTACTAGGTTGCGACGTCTCCTGTAGAATTTTTGGATTAGGTCTTTTTGTCTTTTGATTCCCAGTTTTGCTTTGATCACCTAGGAAGAACTTTTGGTGCCAACATTTGAATGTTTTCTGAGTGTAAGACTTGTTGTTGATTGGATTTCAGGGATTGAAAGCCCTTCTTCATCATTTTACAAGTTTTACTTTCTTTCTTTGCATTAGATTGGGGGAATCTTTGCATTTGGAGTAGCGAAATTGCATGTTTTTTTACATTTTTTGGTCTTGAAACATTACGTGGGACCAACTTGAAAAGTTCTAATGCTGTTGGGATTTTATTTATATTAGTAGTCTATATTTGCTTTATTTTTTGCACTATTTTTCATTTCTGCTTACAATAGTTTGATTTCTGCTTTCTGTTTTAACAATTCCTACCGCTTTTACAATTCTATCATTTTATTTTCTACTGTTTTAAATTTTGCATTTTTAATTATGTTATGATTTTTATTGTTTTTTCATCTTGTAGTTTATTTTGGTCAAGATGTTGGATCATTTCTGCCACAGTGACACTCCTGCAAGATATTGGTAGTCAGTAACAATCAAGCTTACACATCTGTTACAATGCCCCCCTGAAAGCACTTGAATTTGTTATCTTCTTTCACAGTTGTCTTTTAAAGAAATTGGTTATCTCCCGCTCCTGCTTTCCATTTATTCTTCCATTTGAGAATTTAAAATAGCATATTCTGGTTGAACGATTATGCACACAATGGTAAACCCCCTCATACTTAACATGTTTCATGAGTTATTCCCAAATTCCCATCCATTCTTCCATTAAATCCGCTCACTTCCCCTTGTTGCATAATATTCCTGGTCATGTCTTCTTGACCCGCTATTCTTGGTTTGTGAAACCATGAGTTATGAGTTCTAAATCTATTGAAAACAAATTTCCCTGTGGAGTCGCCAGTTTGTTGACAATAAAAACTGGAACGAGGTTTTTGCTCGCAGAGTATTGCTAAAGCCTATTATTATAAGCTAACGATATATAATACTAGTAGGTGGGACCCCCTTGTAGATTGGAGGATCAAATTTGGTTCTTATTTTATGTTATGTTGTTGTTCAACACTTCTTAATGGTTTGAGCATGATTGATGTTCAAATGTTGGTTCTATTCGCAGCAAATGGGTGATGGAAAATTCATGCTATGTGTGAGTTTCTTTACTCTAAATTCTCAATTCCATGTCACGATGGATTATGTGAACTTTTATTTTGATTGTGCCATGATATATTATATATTACACCTACACAAAAAATATGTTAGTCATGGAAACGGATAAAAGAAATATGGAAAAAATCTAAGTAAGAAATTAAACTATGGTACTATGCTACACTACATGCTTTGAAATTAATGGAATTTTGTTAGTCCTAGCTAACGAGGTTAGTGGCTATATGATTTATTGAGTTATATGCATTATGGTGTGGTTGGAAATGGTTAATGTGACATAGGGTGGTGCATTTTGGATGTTGGTTTCGATGCATGGTTTAATTGAATGAATTAATGGAATGGTTGGTTGGTGCATACTAAGTGATTGAAGGAGTAAAGGACGGAAGAGACGTGCATTTATTGCACGTCACTCCATACCTCTCCCACTGGCCGTCACCCTAGATGGCTATTGTTCAATTGTGTTTTGTTGTGGTTAAGCTCTAATTTTCAGGCAAGGGAAGAACCACTCGACCAAGCCCGAGTTTTTAAGGTTTTTGGTTACATGTATGTCTTTTTCTCCATCCATGAACCCGCTCTGGTTATGAGATAGATATTGACTCGGTGATGTATGGGTTAGTGCTTTTGTTGAGACTGGAAACTGTGTAAACTTGTGATATTTCTCTGGAATGGATGGTTTATGTGGTTTTCATTGCAATGATGGTTGAATTCATAGTTTCATTGATCATTTTGAGTGCTAGAAACCATGAAGGATCTCTTTCATCCTTACTGGTTTTGGTTGAAGGGTTTCATTCAGTCCCAATTTGCTGGCTTTCCCCACGCTTTTCTTGTCACCATGCTCGGTCATTTTTCTATTATGGGTTCTCTAGGTTTGTTTTTGAACCAATTTGTGTCACTGCGTATCGTTTCACCTGGGTATGGGCTCATTCATTCTATTGATGTTGCACAGGAATATTATGCCAAGGGGCTTGCTTTAAGGATGATTTCTATTTCATGGCTCTGTTTTTTCTCAGCATTTTTCGGGTTGGTTGGGAAAACCACGAGGGTTATACCCTACATTTTCTTGGTGTTATCACAGACCAAAATGAAGCCTCTGCTCCTCTGTTCATCGTCTCTCCTACCTCATGAAATTTCACCATGTCTGCGAAGTTATTGGTGATATGGCCCGTATGTCCACCGCATGATCTTGAAAGTTTCTCACCCGATGTTGGGGGTCGACTCTAGTCTCCATGTGTTGGTACACAGAGCAAACCCTTGATTACTCAAAGCCCATTTTGATTATTCAAATCCTGGTGTTACACATTATTTTAGTCACCCTGGTGATGTTTCTACAATATGTCTTCAGGCTTCCAAAATAACCTTTCTTCATGAGAAAAGTGACTAGCTCCCTCTTCTACGAAACTTGTTTTTAGAAGGCCCTCGCAAGCCAGCCATAAGATAGAGTGTGGAAATTCCTGATCCCTACAGGCTGTCATGAAACTCGCTTGCGACGTTTCCACAGGCTGCACTATAGTCAGAGTGTGGCAGCATTGGAAGACATAGAAGGTCGAAGTTCATGAAATTTATAGAAGGGATATTATAGAATATGAGGTGGCATCCATATGGTTGGGATCCTACTTGCTTCTATGATTTGGTGGTAACATCCTAATCTATTTAACCATCTCTCTTTGTCCTATATAATGATGGATTTCTCATGGAAAAAGTTAAGCAAGAAAGCAAAATCAAGCAAGGAATTAATGAAAGAATAGGCTAAGAATTGTGTGAAGGATTCTATTTCAATTGATGCTTGAGGTCTTCATTGGTCCATCAAGTTATTGTGGATCCTCTTCAGGTAATCTTGGAGCAAGTGTGTGTGTTGGAGCAAAGGGCCACTGAAAGGGAACCTTGCAACATCAAGGATGTTTGGTTGTATCTTCCAATTTTACTTAATATAATATAGTGGCATGTTTCTTTCCCATAAAATCATTCTCATTTTGTTATATGACTCCTTGATCACATGTGTAAGTTTTCATTGAATATACTATTGTTACTTTCACTTTGGTTGGTTTGTGTTTCATTGCAGATCCAATATCACAAGAGCACCGAAGCGGAGCAGGGACAACAAATACATAAGGAAGCGATATTCGAAGGTATGTCACTCATCTCTTGTTTGATAGTAAATTCAATGATTAAAGCTTAGGGAAAGCATCATGTTATGTCTTGTTTTGTTCTAGATCCATGTGGATCTAGGGAGATCAGTTTATGTCCGCATTCACCGATTTAGCCAATAACAAAATTGGCGACCATACTGGGGATACGACTTGTTTTTGGTTTTTTGCTGTCCATTTGTCTTTAGCCTACATATTTTCATTTTAATCCAGTCTCTGAGTCTATGGGGGATCCCATCCAGACTCTCTGGACCTGAAATTTCTTTAAGACTCTTTTCCCTTTTTCCAATTTTCCTTTGTTTACAGTCATTTCTGCACTGTATTCCATATGCAACATGTGACGTCCCTGGATCGCCGCACCCTACCTGTTTAGACTAGTGCAAAATCTACACACCCTACCCATATATAGCTTGTAGAAACATCAAATCACCACATTGTACCTTACTACTGGGTTGCGACATCTCCTGTAGATTTTTTGGATTAGGTATTTTTTTCTTTTGACTCCCAGTTTTGCTTTGATCACCTGGGAAGAACTTTTGGTGCCAAAATTTGATTGTTTTATGAGTGTAAGACTTGTTGTTGATTGAATTTTAGGTATTGAAATCCCTTCTTCATCATTTTACAAGTTTTACTTTCTTGCTTTGCATTAGATTGGGGGCATCTTTGCATTTGATGTAGCGAAATTGCATGATTTTTGGCATTTTTTGGTCTTGAAACATTACGTGGGACCAAATTGAAAAGTTCTAACACTGTTGGGATTTTTTGTATATTAATAGTCTATCTCTGCTTTCTTTTTTCCACTGTTTTTCATTTCTTCTTACAATAGTTTGATTTCTGCTTTCTGTTTTAACAATTTCCTACTACTTTTACAATTCTGTCATTTTATTTTCTGCTGTTTTATATTTTGCATTTTTAATTAGGTTATGATTTTTATTGTTTTTTCATCTTGTAGTTGATTTTGGTCAAGATGTTGGATCAGTTCTGCCACAGTGACACTCCTGCAAGATATTGCTAGTCAATAGAAATCAAGCTTACACAGCTATTACGATGTCCCCCTGAAAGCACTTGAATTTGCTATCTTCTTTCACTGCTGTCTTTTAAAGAAATTGGTTATCTCCCACTCCTGCTTTCCATTTCTTCATCCATTTGAAAATTTAAAAGAGAAGATTCTGGTTGAACGATTATGCACATAGTGGTAAACCCCCTCATACTTAACATTTTTCATGAGTTATTCCAAAATTCCCGACCATTCTTCCATTAAATTCGCTCACTTCCCCCTGTTGCATAATATTCCTGGTCATATCTTCTTGACCTGCTGTTCTCGGTCTGCGAAACCATGAGTTCTGAGTTCTAAATCTATTGAAAACAAATTTCCCTGTGGAGTTGCTAGTTTGTTGACGATAAAAATCGCAACGAGGTTTTTTCCCACAGAGTATTGCTAAAGCCTATTCTTATAAGCTATCGATATATAATACTAGTAGGTGGGACCCCCTTGTAGATTGGAGGATCAGATATGGTTCTTATTTGATGTTATGTTGCTGTTCGACTCTTCTTACAGGTTTGAGCATGATTGATGTTCAAATGTTGGTTCTATTCGCAACAAATGGGTGATGGAAAATTCATGCTATGTGTGAGTTTGTTTACTCTAAATTCTCAATTCCAAGTCACGAGGGCTTATGTGAACTTTTATTTTGATTTCACCATGATCTATTATATATTACATCTGCACAAAACATATGTTAGTCATGGAAAAGGATAAAAGAAATATGGAAAAATTCTAAGCAAGAAATTAAACTATGCTACTATGCTACTATTCTACACTACATGCTTTGAAATTAAGGGATTTTTGTTAGTCCTAGCTAATGAGGTTAGTGGCTATACAATTTATTGAGTTATATGCATTATGGCGTGGTTGGAAATGGTTAATGTGACATAGGGTGGCGCATTTTGGATGTTTGTTTCGATGCATGGTTTAATTGAATGAATTGATGGAATGGCTGGTTGACGCGTACTAAGTGATTGAAGGTGTAAAGGATGGAAGATAAGTGCATTTACTTCACGTCACTCCATACCTCTCCCACTGGCCGTCACCCTAGATAGATATTGATCCGGATTATTTTTAGCACGAAATGCGAGTGGAGATATAATAAAGAAATGAACAGAGATATCACAGATATTCAATAATATAACATAAATGTATCAGAGATGCAACCATAAACACAAATATACAGTAATACATGATTTCTATTAATGAAATAAATGCACAGAGACTCTAAAATATAGAGTGAAAGACTCGCTAGAATGGTGGCAACTTATCTCTGAGAAGAGATGTGACGGCTACTTGCATTCGCAAGAAGATGATTACAATGAGGCTCTGAAGGCATTTTTACAATAAAAAAGAATGCGAAAAGTCCTAGACATCCAAAAACCTAACCCTAGGAGATGAAGCGCCAAAATTCATGTGGGCCCCGTTTGGGTAAGTGAGTACATCAACTTCCCGGGGTCGTAACTTTTGCATACGATCTCCTTTTTAGGCATGTGATAGCTAGTTGGAAATGTATTATAGAGGAGATTCATTTTGTGGGATAAATTATGAATTTGGATATCATTGAGAACCTCTATCTCAAAAAACCTTCATTTGGGCCCTCAAAATGGCCCCGGAAGTTAAAAACTGCTAAAAATAGTAAATTGCCAAAATTGCCAGAAAACTATTTTGAGCCAGTCGAAAAAGGTGGGTGGCCACCGATATCCACCTGGATCAATCCTCCCTCCTTATGAAGCAATGGTATCCATTGCGTTGAGTTGTCAGGGGAGAGGGAAAAGCATTTGCTGAATCTGCATCTTGGTGAGCTGCTTGCCTTGCTAGAGATGTCGCGCTACTCAGTTTGTGGAAGTTTGTCATGAACCTGTTGAGGCTGAGGCCGTTCAACAAGTCGGGTTACATGAGAGGACAATGTGCAGAAGGAATATTTGTGCTTTATTGCAACCTTGTTGACTTGGTTTTGTTTAATAGAAGGTGCTTGGGGTGAGGCTGTAGTGGTTGCAGTGTCCTTCTGTTCTCCTTTTGAACATATTGTGAAGAAGCTAAATTTTGCAGTATGAGATACTACCTAGCGACACTTTTTAGGTGGAATAGTAGTTGGAACTACCTATGGTATTCTGTAGAGATGACCCCCCAGAGAAACAATGACATTGCGGGGTTGAGACTCATAAACAACATGGCACTTCCACATATATGGTTGGCCCAAGAGAACATCACATACATCCAGTGGGGAAACATCACATAATACCTCATCCTTGAAGGGTTGGATGTCGTATGACAATCGACATTGTTGGCTGACACAGAGATCTCGTCCTTGGCGAAGCCACCCGATGTTGTATGGATGTGGGTGTGGTGTTGTCGACAATCCCAACTGTTTGACGACCTCTGCTGAGATGAGTTTCTTCTGGCTTCCGCTATCAAAAATAAAATGCAGTGGGGTCCCCTTCACCCACATCTGTGAATGAAAAATGTGCTCCCCCTCTTCAGGATCTGTTGGTTCTTTTGGTTGAATTGCCGCGGTTGAGACAATAGCAATGGGTTCCGCATCAATGATCTATCCTTTACCATTATTTTCAGAATCAGATTCTAAATCAGGGTTCGACTCTTTGCCTTTGATCTCGACCACCAATGATTGTTTTGAGTGACATTCATCGGTGTTGTGCCGGGGGATTTTTTGGAACTCGCACCATTTTCCGGTGTCCTTCTTTGTCTTCCCCTGACCCTTCTTTTCCTGTGTCTTGAACTGGTTTTCGGGAGACTATTTGTTAGGGCCGTCTTTGTCATACTTTGGTTGTTGCAGATTTGGATACTCAAACTCCTGTTTGTTCTGGTGCTTAAATTTTTGCTCGATTTTAACAACATATCGATAAGCAACACTGAGTGATGAGATGTCCAGAAAATCCATTTTAGTCTGGATGTATCTATGTAGAGCCCGCAGTATTTCAGAACCAAATGTCGCTCGAAGTCTTTGATACCCATCTTGGTGCGCAAGGTATGGAAGGTATTGGTGAACTCCGGAACTACTTGGCCCCTCTCTTTCCACAGTGTGGTCCATCTTATGTACTGGTCCTCATAGTTGCCAACAAGGTAATACTATTCCTTTACCGCATCCACAAAAAAATCCCAAGTGGGACCGGCCCCGTATATTCCAGACTTCTCTGTGGAACTTTGCTCCCAGTAAGTTTCCCACCAATGTTTGACATAAGGGATATATTTAAGGAGTGCGAAGGTGATCTTTTCTTTGTTAGAAAAATTGTGAACAGAGAAATAACCTTCTAGCAGAGTTAATCAATTTTCTAGGGCTTCTGCATCTATCTGTCCTTCAAATACAGGAATATCAAAATTAACTTGTAACTTGAAAGGCGAGGTGCCTCCAAAGTGGTTGCTTGATGAAGATGCACCTGATGCTATCAGCATACATTGAAGGATGTGGGCAAAATTCTCCATCATTTCATCCCTCTGTCGCATGAGAGCTTGCTCAAGCAACAGATTAATAGGATCATCTGCTCCGTCGTTTTTCTTTTCTTCCGCCATTGAGGGTTTATTGGGTGTGCGAGAGAAATTGTCTTCAATAGAGATAAGCTCGAGACCCAACTTTCTATACTCATACCTCATCGGGGACATGCACTGAAAAAATGATCAAGAGCAGCCTGCTCTGATACCACTGATCCAGATTATTTTCGGCACGAAATGTGAGTGGAGATATAATAAAGAAATGAACAGAGATATCACAGATATTAAGTAATATAACATAAATGTATCAGAGATGTAACCATAAACATATATATACAGTAATAAATGATTTTTATTAATGAAAGAAATGCACAAAGACTGTAAAAATACAGAGTGAAAGACTCGCTAGAATGGTGGCAGCTTATCTCTGAGAAGAGATGTGACGGCTACTTGCATTTGCAAGAAGATGATTACAATGAGTCTTTGAAGGCCTTTTTACAATAAATATGAATGCCAAAATTCCTATACATCCAAAAACCTAACCCTAGGAGATGAAGCGCCAAAAGTCATGTGGGCCCTGTTCGGGTAAGTGAGTACATCAACTTCTCGGGGTCATAACTTTTTCATACGATCTCCATTTTAGGCGTTTGATAGCTCGTTGGAAAGGTATTGTCGAGGAGATTAATTTTGGGGGCTAAATGATTCCTTTGGATATAATTGAGAATATATATCTTGAAAAACCTTCATTTGGGCCCTCAAAATGGCCTCAGAAGTTAAAAACTGCTAAAAATAATAAATTGCCAAAATTGTGAGAAAACTGTTTTGAGCCAGTCGGAAAAGGTGGGTGGCCATCAATATCCACCTAGATCAGCTATTGTTCAATTGTGTTTCATTGTGGTTAAGCTCCAATTTTCAGGCAGGGGAAGAACCGCTCAACCAAGCCTGCGTTTTTAAGGTTTTTGGTTACATGTATGTATTTTTCTTCATCCATGTACCCGCTTTGGTTATGAAATAGATATTGGCTCGATGATGTATGGGTCTGTGCTTTTCTTGAGACCGAAAACTGTGTAAACTTGTGATATTTCTTCGGAATGGATGGTTTGCGTGGTTTTCATTGCAATGATGGTTGAAGTCACAGTTTCATTGATCATTTTGAGTGCTAGAAACCATGAAGGCTCTCTATCGTCCTTATTGGTTTTGGTTGAAAGGTTTCATTCAGTCCTAATTTGTTGGTTATCCCCACGCTTTTCTTGTCACCATTCTCGGTCATTTTGCTGTTATGGGGTTGCTGGGTTTGTTTTCAAACCACCTTGTGTCACTGCGTATCGTTTCACCTAGGTATGGACTCATTCATGATATTGATGTTGCGCAATGGGTTATGATGGCTATTATTCCAAGGGGATTTCTTTAAGGTTGATTTCTATTTCATGACTCTTTTTTATCTCAACATTTTTCGTGTTGGTTGGGAAAACCACGAGGGTTATACCCTACGTTTTATCAGTGTTATAACGGACCAAAATGAATCCTTTGCTCCTCTGTTCATGGTCTCTGCTACCTCATTAATTGTTACCCTGTCTGTGAAGTTATTGGTGATATGGCCCATGTGTCCACCGTATGATCTCGAAAGTTTATCACCTGCTGTTGGGGGTCGACTCCATTCTCCCCATGTTGGTCCACAAAGAGAACCCTTGATTACTCAAAGCCCATTTTGATTATTCAAAGCCTGGTGTTACACATTATTTTAGTCACCCTAGTGATTTTTCTACTATATGTGTTCAGTCTTCCAAAAGAACCTTTCTTCGTGAGAAAAGTGACTAGCTCCCTCTTCTACAAAACATTTTTTTAGAAGGCTGCCGTAGGCCAGCCATAAGGTACAATGCGGAAATGCTTGATCCCCACAGACTGTCATGAAACTGGCTTACGACATTTCCCCAAGATGCACTATAGCCAGGGTGCGACGGCGTTGGAAGACTAAGAAAAGGTCGAAGTTCACAAAAGTTCTAGAAGGGATCTTCTAGAATATGAGGTGGCATCCATATGATTGGAATCCTACTCGCTTCTCTGATTTGGTGGCGTTAATCCCTAATATTGGCTCATTACCCCTTAATTGGGGCATATTATATTAGTAATTTTATTTTATTTATGTCAGCTTTAGGCCATTAGTTGTAATTATACCTCCTAGTCTCCTATATATACCAAGGAGACATGTTCATTTTGAATCATCTTGTACTTGAACATTTAAGTGGGGTAAAAGGAGGTTGCCCCATCGAAGAGGCTTATTATCTGAAATTGTCTCTTTTTCAAGGCGTTGAGTACTTTTTATGAGGTTTTTCTATGCTATATTGATATTTGGTTCCTAACATATGGTATCAGAGCTCAAGGTCTTGGGGTTTCACTGCTACATTTGAGACACCTTGGAATTTTCGCTATAACTTTTTTTTCTACAATGTTTTAGAAGGAACGGCTTGGAGGATATTTAGTAGACGGATCAAGGTACGTTGGGTTCAAAATTCAGCTCCTGAAGCCTTATAATTTCATATATATATCTTGTACAAAATATGGTTCTGGAATCATCTGGAACTGAGTCATTGAGGAATTTTTTCTATAAACACTTTGCTGTAACGTTTCAGACCCTGAAATCTGGAGGCTATTTACAAAAATTAGTAAAGTATTTGTGGTAAAAATTTCAGCTTCTGGGTCATCTTAAATTTGTAGATACAACCTGTGTAAGATAGGGTATCTGACTAGTCCTATTGACTAGTCTCAAGAAAGTGTGCCAGGTAAAACAATCATAACTTCTTCCTCGAGTATCCAAATTGAGTGGGACTAGTTTCATTGGATCGTGGACATTCTGTAGTATTTCTGGTGTGAGTTTTAGAATTTTATATCAATTATTTTGTGTGGGGCATGCTATACAAGTGAGATCTTATGGAAAGGACAAAAATTGGCAAGTTATGGGAAAGTTACCGTAAATTCCACTTGGCACATCCAATTTTGATCAGACCTATGGCATTGCAGAGAAGAAATATTAGAGAACTACATAAAATAAAGTTTCATACCCAGAAGGGCCGAAACTTGGGAGATACAATAAAAGAAATATTGTCTAGCAAAACCACCTCAAAATCAAGGTTCAAAAGTGATACTTGGCTAACATGCCACCAAAAAAAGGAACTTCTACACCAAATAAGCCTCCAAAAAATCCTACTTGGACTCTTGATGAAGGTGAAGAAATGCGTAGGGACATAAATGAACTACAAAATAATATGGATCCAATGAAATCCAAGTTGGATACTAATATGGATTCAATGGAAGCTAAGTTGGATACCAAGATGGATGGTTTAAAAGGGGAGATCATGGAAGTGTTGAAAAATTTCGTAACTGAGAAGACACCTGAAAGTGAAAATGCATCCCATGAAATTCATGATGAGGACACAAGGAATGTGAATCAAGAATGGAGAAACTCCAACTTTGGTTTGAAGACCAACCACGTTCCTAAGATTGATGGCAAGGACCCAATCACATGGATACTTCAGATGGAGCAATTCTTTGATCTCCATAATGTGCCACATACACAAAAGGTATGAATTGCTTCTTTATATTTAGAACCTAATCAATTTGTATGGTATCGATGGCTTTG
>ML789227.1:0-89461 GCA_009831015.1 Picea engelmannii | reverse complement strand
GCTTGCTTATATAGGTTGGGAAGAGGTTAACCACTCAAGTCATGTTTAGAACCAGTTAAGAACCTCTTCCTTGGTTTGAGAGATCTTTTGACAAAACCAAGAATTCGAGCTTAACAACCTCCTAAACTCGAATGATTCTCCCCTTATTTTCCTCGCCGGGCTTAACAGTTCACCCAGAATAGGGATCGCTCTTTGAAGAAGGCCACAGAGCGTTATAACGCTCCCAGAAAGGTCCCTAGAAGCGCCATCGCTTCAAAGTTGGATAACGCTCCTGCAAAGGGGTGGAAAAGCGTTGTAACGCTTCTCAGCCATGGTGGAGGGGTGCCAGCGCTCCTCAGGTAGTGTTAGAGGAGTGTTCCCCTTCCAAAACCTTGATTATGAAGCTTTCCAAAGTGTCAAGAGATGTTTGACTTCAGTAGACCAACTTTCTTCCTTCAAACTGAGTAAATGAGGTGTTTCAAGTGCCTCTGTGATGTCGTCATTAAGGTAACATAATCCAACAGTATTTACGACACCCTTATAACCAACTTGTGATATTTGCGACAAGTTGTATAGGAGTTGCGACACTTGCGACAAGCGAGAAGTATGTGCGACACTTATCCAGTTGAGTGATTTGGATGTGTAACACCATCATTTGCCAATATTTTCATTGTTTAATAATTCAAATCCAAGACATAGTTGTTCAAAACCCGAGGAAAGTTCCAAGACTCTCAACTGTACAAATTTTATTTCCTTTATTCACAAAGTTTTTATAATAGACAATTAACAGAGTCATTCCAACAATTAAAACTAGACTTCATCAAGCGCACAATGGGAGACTAAGAACACAACATAAGCCAACAACCATTCAATATATAACACTGGTATCACAACCTTCAATATTTGTTGTGTAAACAAACTGTGTTAGAAACCCATGTGAACCTGGTGCTATTTATATTAAAATCATATAACTTCAAAATCAACAGACCCCCATGGAGATATAACAAATGAGATGCAAATAACCAATCTTCCCAATGCCGGGTTAACCACTTATAACATACATCAAGATCATAGTTCGAAAATTCCATACATCAATAAAAGAACTAAGGTCTGGGCGAACGCAAAGGCGAACCCTTCAAGGGGTTTGTAAAAAAAACATTTTAACCATCTCTTATCACAACATACTTTCCACATACCTCTCCACATACCTCTCATGGAGGCCGCAAGAGAAATATGCCCATACATGCATAAAAAATTGACAGGTATTTTGAATGAGCTACAAATATTCCAAGACTCGGTAATGGCATTAAGAAAACAACTATTCTTTTGTTTCACAGAGAAAAAGAAACCCTTGAATTTTAATGACCAAAGATGAGTGAAGCCTGAAAAATATTTTCCATAATTATTTTCCAATAGTCATAGAAAAAGAGCAGCACACATTCTGGACGCAATGCCATTGCATAATCCAAACAGAAAGGAAATTTCAACCATTATTCAACTTAAAGCACTTAAATGCCAACAGGGAGAACCTCCATTTAAATGCAATTGCACAATCAATATCCACATACATTCATTCACACTTCGGAAAGCAAACACAACCTGCAAGAAAATCTAAGAGCCAACATCATGATTGTATTATGAGCAGAGCTATATCTCATGAATAGAGAGGCAAGAGCCATCATACATGTATGCAGAATGCCAAAAAACCAATAAGCACGACTATTCTTTCCAAGTCCGAGCAAAACGAAGGAAACACCAGCTAAATAAACCAACACAAATGCAAACCAAGTGAGGGTGGCGACCTCGAGGTAGGGTTAGAGTGACATGCAGTAATTGCACGTTGTTTCTCACATTAACTGCATCAACTACAACCAAGTACGAGCGCACCAACGCATAGTCCACTATGTGTGCCACATAACAAAAAAATTGAATTTTCCACCTTCCATTAACTATAAGTTTTATATGCATAGTTTAACACTTAGCACCATATACATCTTATGTCCCACATTCTTTGCTAGGGGAGAATTTCCACCTTATAAAATTTAACCAATGTCCATGATAACACAAGAATATCATAAGTGCGATATGCCATAACTATATATATCCCATGCTTAGAGTTTGAATTAACAAGTCAAAATATATGTGTAGTAAGAATAAACCAAGATGCAGATTAAGAGAACATTTTCCCCTTCCCTTTTAAAATTAAATTAAATCCCCAATACACCATCATTCATTTATCTCACACGGAGGCAGTTTCAAAATTTTAAACAGAAGAATCATCTTTGCAAGGTAGCCATGAGCACAATCAAATAAGACTATCTTTCATCACTATTCACATAATAGGGTCCCACCTATTTAGTATATTATTAAATATATATAAGTAATAAGGCATTGCAACCCATTTGCATGCAAGGATTCCATGTTGTGCTTTTGGGCATCAACAAATTGGAGACTCCACAGGGAAATCTGTTTTCAATAGATTTAGAACTCATAATGTTTTGGTTTTGCAGGCCAATAGAAGTAGATGATTGAAAAATGACTAAAAAGGATAGTTATGCAACAGGGGGAAAAAATATGGCTTAATGGAAATAATGAGATAGGACTTTGGGAATAACTTATGGAAAGTGATATGTATCAGGTGAGTTGGTATTGTATGCATAACAATCAAATAATACATAATAGATAATGCTTCTTAAAGTTTCAAGGAGAATGCTTCTGATATGCTCTTGAATCTTAGGATGGAGGGAAGAAAGGGATAGCCGAAACAAGGAAGAAGACAAAACTAACTATACTACAACAATATTGAAAGAAAAAATCTATTTCAGTGATGTCTGAAAGGAATGCATCATGACAGCTGCGTGTATCTTATTTTTCTTCGATCAACAATACTTACAGAATGACATTGGTATGGCAAAATTGATCCAGACTCTATTTTTGATGATTATAAAAAACAAAACAACAGAAATTAAAAACTCAACAACCCAAAGTAAAAATAAAATAGTAAGACAAAATAATATATACAACATTCGTGTTTACATAAGCATTAATGATCAAGCTGGTTCCACATAATTTTTAAAGTGGGAACCATTAGTACTGTAAGAGAACAATCGCTCTTCCAAATCCTTTACAAGGCATGAATTTGTGCCCAGGATAAAACGATTTTGAATGGACCTAGCCATAATTTTTGGAACTTAGAATGTCTCCCTCTTTCAGCATGGGCTGAGTCCCATAGTAGGACTTTCTCATCAATCTTGAACTCAGTAGCCTCTGATCCTTTATTAAAAAACTTTTTCAAAGTTTGTTGCCTTCTTTTTATGTTCTCCAAGGAAAAATTCCTTTGTTCTTCTAGTGCTAACAATGCATTTATCCTTTGGGGAACATTGGAATAATTTAATTCTTCAATTTGTAACAACATTCATAAGGAGGAAATCTCTAACTAAGTAGGCATAATAGCCTCTTGGACATATACGAGCGGAAAGGGAGTAAATCATGTACTTGCTTTGGTGGTTGTGCGATCTACCTAGAGAACATAAGTGAGAAGTGTGTGCCACTAGTGAGATTTATATTCTATGATCCTCTTTTTGATCCTAACCAGATTCTTGTTAGTGGAATCTGCTTTCCCATTTCCCCGAGGGTAATAAGAAGATGAAGTGAAATGTTTGACCCCTAACTTAACCAAAAAGTTGAGTTAGTTTTGCATAAATGAAGGCTGGGCCATTGTCTATAATGATGTCTAATGAGATGCCAAATCTAGAAAAGATGTTAGATTCTAGGAAAGAAATTACCTGTTCATCTTCTGTGTGTCTAAGAGGGACAACCTCGGTCCACTTAGTAAAGTAATCAGTGGATGTCAAAATAAAGATATGCCATGTAGAAGATGGAGGATTGATAGGACAAATGAAGTCTAGGCCCCATTAGAAAAAGGGAAATCCATAAGGACAAGTTTTAAAGTCATAACATAAAGGCGTTCTTTCCCAACAATTTTTTTGCATTTATCACAAGATATTTCAAATTTATATGAATCGCGAAATATCGAGGTCCAGTAGTAACCATTTCTTATGATCTTAAAAGCAGTAGCCTTAGCAGAAAAATGGACATTGATGTAGATGAAAGAAGATGATGATCCATGGATTTCGTGTAACAATGTCAATGCTTCTTCATCATTTACACATCGAAGTAACAAACCATAAACAACCATCCTAAACAAATATTCTCCTAAAATGATATACTTGGAAGATTCGAGGCGAAGTATCCTTCTCTGGTGAGGATATAAGTTATCTAGGAACTTTTGATGCTGTAAATAATACACTAGATTTTTATACCAAGGACGTTCAACTATGAAAATATTTTGATTTTCAATATAGAATAACAATGAAAGAGGATTATCTTGATTGTCAAGTTCTTCACTTGTTTTAGGGTGCTGATATAAGTGAAGGGATAAGTCTTGTCCCTTGATTGTTTTTGAAGTCATGATCGTCAAATCAAGCTACTGAATTTTGGCAAGCCAATGTGCAAGTTTTCCTGAAAGATAAGTTTATGAAAGCAAAAACTTGATAGCGGGCGAAGGGAATTTTACCTGCGTATGTTTTCCTAAAATAAAATGGTGAAATTTTTCTATAGAATTGACAAGAGAAAAAACATGTTTCTTAATATAAGAGTATTTGATTTCAATATATGATAAACTATAGCTCATGTAAGCTACATGTTTTTCATTGTTTTGGTCATTAATTTGTAAGAGGATAGTAGAAATTGCTTCCTCGGTGGCATTGGTATATATGACAAAGCCTTTCTCAAAATACAGTTTTGCCAGAATCGGTGCATAGCTGATTGCTTTCTTAATATTAAGGAAATCATTCTCAACGTCACCTATCTGAGAAAAAGAACGATATTGCTTCAGAATATTATGGATTGGTTTAACCATGACATCAAAATATGGAACAAACCTACGAACAAAATTAATAACGCCCATGAAAACTTTAACTTCTTTCTTTGAGGTGGGGGTAGGGAGGTTTAGAATGGAAACAATCCTCTCGGGATCTATGCTTATCTATGAATCAAAAACAATATAACCGAGGAGATTTCCCTTCATGACACAAAAAATAGATTTGGAAGAATTTAAAGAAATGCCAAATTTTCGGCAATGCATGAGAACTTTTCTAAGATGACCAAAATGATCCAACTGGTTTTTAGAATACACAACCAAATCATCAAGATAAACTTGGATAATATTACCGATTAGATCGTCAAAATCTATCTGCATAGCTCTTTTAAAAGTGTCATCTGCATTAGAAAAGACAAAAGGCATGCGTTCATAAGAAAATGTTCCCTAGCGTGTGGTAAATGTTTTTTTATACCTATCAGTCCTTTTTACCTTGATTTTATTATACTCGGAGAAACCGTCAACTAAGGACATCATTTGAGACCCTGCAACATGTTGTAAAATCATTTCCATATTAGGAAGTGGAAATGGTATTTAACACTTGCTCTGTTCAATGCGCGAAAATTGACACATAATCTAATTTGGCCAGTAGTTTTCCGAATAGGGACGAGATTTGAAACCCACTCGGAATACTTAACTAGAAATATTATATTAGCTTTCAACAATTTTTCCAATTCCTTTCTAATAGTGGCTTTGAGCATAGCGTTAATAGGTCTTTGTTTTTTCCTAACTGGTTTTACCCCTTCCTTGATAGGAATAGAATGATGTATGAGAGTAGGATCAAAACTACGAAGATCCTGGTATGACCAGGAAAAAACATCTTGAAATTCACTGAGTAGTTTTTTGAATTTTTATTTTTTTTCATCAGAACACTAGGCACCTAATTTAATGATATTTGGAGATTCAGATGTCCCAATATTCAAGGAAATGGTATCACCAACTTTCCTTTTCAACTCCTCTTCCTTATGTGTTTGTTTATTTCCTACATCACTTGACAAAAATGAAGTTTTGAGAGTAGTCAATCCTTTTGGAAATTTGTCATCTTCAATAGATATGGCTTATTTGAGCTTAAACGGTTCATTTTGTATGAAAGCGCAAATGCCTTCATCACTCAGGAAAACTTACCATGATTCTACATTATCAGAGACACGAGGATGATATAGATATTGAAACGTACAATTAGGTATTTGAAGCAAAACCTGCAAGGTAGGGGACGCTGCAAACACAACTAACCTATCAGCCACTGAATTAAGTTCCCTCTTAACATGAGTGATGTTAAATGATAACAGATTTGAAATGAGCATCCAAACAACTTGAGTATAACATTTAAGAAATTTATTGCTTGGTGAATAAATCTTATGTACAAGATTCACAAGAAGTTCAGAATCACCAAAAACTGTAAGGTGGCCTCAACCAAGGTTATATGCATTCTCGATGCCTAACAATAAGGCCTCAAACTCGGTGAGGTTGTTTGTGCAAGCAAATTCCAACCTATAAGAAAAATTGTGCATTTTACCTATAGGAGAATACAAAATGATGCCGACTCCATTAACTTTGTTTGAGCATGAGCCATCAAAATGCATGTGCCACATGCCATCATCTAAATCAACTGGTTCAAGCATAGTGTCACCCTCATCAACAAAGATAGAGTACACTCCCAGATCTTCTTCGAGATAGTTTACATTAGGTTGGGGAACACTCTCTATATATGGTGAAATTATTCCTTCCCTAAGGACTATAATGTTCTTTCCATTCCGAGGGATAGACATATGTGTTCCATCAAGTGAAAGGTATCCACCAGTTAAGTCTTGCCAATATCTTCCTAAAATATTTGAATAGTTACTCATTGAGATATCAATTACTTGGATGTTGAGGGTTGTTCTTATATCGAGATGTGCATACAAAACTAAGGTTACATCCTTGATTTCACCTATAGTTGATTGCTACAAACTGTTATATGAGAGCATGCTTCTAGACTTTACATTAGTGCATGATAAGACAAGCTCTTCCATGATAATTTTAGACATTACAGTTAAACAATTAGGAAACAATGAGCTATCTTATCCATGATTTTTACAGAGATATAGAAAGGTTTTTTTTTACAGGGTTCCTAAAATTATTTACACCTATCTTATTTATAGTTGAATCCTCTTCCTTTGACTCTTCAAATCGATTGGCTATGGTAGAAATTTTACCTTCCATGAAGTTTTTGAGATTCTTTTGTTGTTCTAGGATAGAAACCATGTCCAAAAGAGTAGCATCATATTTGATATTATCCAATTGATTAAGGATATTATATTTAGAAGAGGGAAGAGGAGAAGACACTCCTTGATTATCCAAAGTTATGACAACTTGTGTATCAACAATTTAGGAAGATGAGCTTGGGGTGGAAGAAGTAAGAGGAAGGTCATATTTTCCCTTGGCAGTATAATATTTATTATGGGTATTGATTAACATAACATCTTCTAGTTCCACCCAATCTAAAACAACGATTGTGGTATCAAGCCTTTTTCCAAAGATCTTATCTCTGGCATTTTTCTTAACTTCACAAGTACTTTCTTCGTGATTTTCTTCACAAAATTTACACCAACTGTGAGACATTATGGCCTTTGGATGAAAAGTATTTTCATTAGTATTCGGAAAAGGCCCTAATAAATAATAATATGCCCCAGGGGAAGGGGACGAGAAATTTCCTTTTCGTTCGTAGGCTATCATCCTATTATTCATATCTTGCATGAGTTGTAGGAGGCAAAAATGTATGTTTGCTTGACCAAGTCTCCCTTAGGGAGACCAATTCTTTTGAGTTGCTCCTCATATTATAGGCAAGTATGAAGAGCGAAACCAATATTATCAATAGCCTTCTCTTCAATTATATGACGATAAAGAGAAGGTAATGCATTATAATAATGCATGAAAGAAGCCTGATTTTGAGGACAGATTAGTTCAAGGATTTGGTTATATAATTTGGTGAAGCGAAGGTTAAAATAATTAATGGTTTCACCATCCTTGTAGGAAATATTGTTGTATTCCCTAAACTGATCAACTGGGCTCTTGGACTGTCCATAAGTGTACTTTAACCAATAAACCAATTCTTCCCAATTGGAAAGAATTTTGGGAGGAAGGTCAAAAAAATGTGTTTTACCTTTCCCTTCGAGAGAGTTGACAAATAAACGCATGCACGTGTCATTATCATTAGCCTCTATGTTATTAAAAGCATTATAAAATGCTATAAGGTGTTCATTTGTGGTAATGATACTATTTCCCAAAAACCTAGGTAAATGCTCCTTGAATTTTGGTAATGGGTGAGTGGCTGGTGCAAGATTCAAGGGAAAGGATAGGTGCCACGTGGTGGTTGTAGAATCTTCCTCAAATTGAAAAAGTATTTATTTATGGATTTAGCAGGATTTGTAGTGGATTGAATATGGACTTGATGACTATATATACTACCAATTACTGATGAAGCAGAAGGTTGCGAGGAGGAGGCACCTCTGGTGCCACTACCACTACCCACAAATGTCATGTTGTGTTGGCACAGGGGTAGACCTAGGGTTCAATGCTACAACAACACACCAACAAAACCCTAACTACTAGCCCTTTCAGCAACACTTGTGAAGTAGATGAAGTCTCACCCAAGGTAGAGGCAGGGGTGGTTGCAGGACTCCAGTGTGTGTAACCATAGTTGGGACACAGATCTATGATTGTAACACCTTGATAAAGCACTTAGCAATATATCTCATCAATGTATAACCAATATCTACTTCCCAGGTAAAACCCTAATTACAGAACATCATAGTATTCAACCAGATCTAGCATCTAGAAACACTTAACATGACAAAATAGATTAGATCTAGTAGATTCAAGCACTAAGCACATTCACATAGGTCAGATCCAACATTTACTCTCACTATTAAGCACAAAGAAACAACAAATCTACCTATCATTCATCTATATCAAAGAACTAAGCAAGTAAGTACATAAACACATCGACACATCGCACAAAGCATTCACAACACAGGATGTACGTGGTTCACCCCCACCCTGGGGCTATGTCCACCAACTCTTCATCTTCTTTATTAGCTTTCTTTAATATTATCACATGCAAAAATCCTTTGGATCAACTTTGCAAAGGACAAGAGATCTGCACACTCTTCACTAGATCCTCCTTCCCAAGCTAGGTTATAGCACAAAGCCTACATACAGTCCCTTACAGTCACTTGCACTCAGCCTTGCAAACATACACAAAGCACTTACAATTGTTACTTGCACTCAACATCACTTACAATTGACTTTTCATTCACACTTAGATATTCATGTCTCTCTCTCTTCACTACATCACCTAGCATCTATTTATACATTACAAAATCGGGCCTAAACATGGGTAAACCCATGGGACGACATCCCCATACTCGTTACATAATCCCAAATCCCAAAAATCCCTAAAAGGGGGTCAATATCCCGCGATCTCTGCTTTGTATTGTGCTCTGCCTTCGACAGCCTGTCGAAGTCCCAAAAATAGGTCGAACATGACTAAGGATCCTCAAAAATTGGTCAAGGGCCAACATGCCCCCAACACTCACCTGTGACTCATCCTGAGTCACTTTGATTTGGATAATTTTGCCTCAAAAGCCTCGATCTTGGATTGAGCTGCTTCGGCTTGCTGCTATGACATGACCTCCTATTCAACGAAATCTTGGATAACAACTTCGTTGACAGGTCCCTCTAGGCGTTGTTCTGCTGTAGTGATGACTTGCTCTGGTTCTTCTCCTCAACCTTCGATCTCTAAAAATAGTTGGAAAGCCTCCTCTTGTATAGGTTGGAGCCTCTGAGTCACTTCCATGAATTTTCTATGAATGGTGTGGACCTGTTGTTGAGTAGTGCACTGCTCCTAGGATCACTTCATTCTTTCAACAACTGACAAGGGATTCAACTGCGCCTGTATTGTTTCTCCTTGATACTTCACCTCTTGGAGCTGTGACTCTAGTGTCTTTAGTTATGGATTCTCAATGAGTCACTCATATGTATAGGCACTGCAATCACTCAATTGTTTACATTCCAAGGTGAGGCCATTGATTCTTTTAACTGTGCCTCGAGCAGTTGCTTCCCTTTGATCCCTCACATCCTGTAGGGTGTCAGGAACTGTGCGGAGATCTAAGTCTGCTATTATTTTCTGTAGTTGTTGGATAGCTTCTACGAGCTGGTCTACTTGATGCACAACTCGATCTTCTGCCTTTGGCTCTAAGCCTATCATAGAGTGAAGTGTTCTGTTGACTGATTCTTGCACTTAGATTTGATCTGCGAGCAACTGTTCTTTTTCCTCCTGAATATTTTCTTTTTCCTCTTCAAACTTTGTCTGGAGTGCAACCTTCTCCTACTCTGCAACTTGACGTTGTTCTACTATTACTTCTTGCACTTGCTTCAAGGCCTGGGTGGCTTGTTCTGTTTCTTCTTGTGCGTGATGAAGGTGATCTTCGGTCACATCAGCTAGTCATCGTATTTGGGCTGTCTCATCTCCCAACTCTGGTTCTCATGATGACAGGGGCATAGTGGAAATTGCGCAATTGGATTGAAGGGTCTGTTGTACCCCTCATAGTTTGACCTCAATTCTATCATACATATCCTCCTACTTGGCTTCTTGTTTCTGCAATATTTTCTACGAGGCATCGTTTACAACTGCGATGATGAAGTCAAAATCATCGATAGTGAGCACAATTTGCATCTTGGTCAAAGTGGCTCTTGATTTCTTCCAGGAAGAAGGTTTCTTGGGAGAAACCTTCCTCTTCTTCAAGGGATCAACCTCATCTCTAGGCAGTGTTACTTCACCTTGCTTCTGCTCATGTTATTTTCCATTTATTTCTTCTACTTCATCATCACCCCCTCGGTCAGGTGATATTGAAGCAGTCTTCTCCGATGTTCTGCTTAAGTCTTGGACTTCTTTGGTATTCTTCCTTCTGCTGGGTCTAGGTGTGTCATGTTCCTTGTGAGCGACCTCTAAGCTGCCAAGTTTGGGGTCAGACATCTCTGTAGGGTCAGCGGGGATAAGGAGGTCTGTTGACCAGTCCTTGGTGATCTCCTCGAGTTCCTCTTTCGTGAGCTTGTAGTATGAATGAAGCTCCTCCTTATGTTTGTATTCTTGCGTAGTAATATAGATTAAGTGTCGATCCATGCAAAACTTCATGAGGGTTATGAAGCGTTGTAGGGTGTTCGACATCATGTGAGATTTAGCTTCAATGGATCTCTTCAGGTGGAGATAATATGTGTGAAAAATTGTGTTCGACTACCACTGTTTTCCCATGTCGATCGAGTACCAAAGTGTGGTGAACTTCGCAGCGAGCAACTCGAATGGTTCAATGTCCAGGAAGGTCATACCTTCTGGCATCTCCCATGCAATAAACATGTTGAGGATCAAGAGCCAACTAAAGTGGAACTCATAGCCCTGATCTTGTGCTTCGCGGTAGTCTAATTCTAGCTGATTAACTAGGTACTTCACCCAGTTCATTTGTAGGCCTTCTACACATTTCCCCGCGAGGTCAACGACAAAGCCTGTGACCTGTGTGGGTCTGTTCTTTATCACAATATTTCTTGCGATTAATTGGCATGCTAGGCACACTGCGACATTCTGGATGGAGGCTACCTTGTAGCCTCACGTCCCCTTCTCAAAATCATCATAGGTATCTTTGATATTTGTGATAATGCACGATCTCTGTCTTTTAATAGATAGAAGTCCTGCGGGTTGGGTCCTTGCATACTCAATTAGGTGATCCGATGGATCAACGTCGGATTGACTATGATACAACGGTCTATCCATAAGTAGCTTCCATGGTAACATGAAAGTAGGAGCTTGACACATGTGTTAACTTCCCGGTGCCTTCCAAAGTGTGGGATTTCCATTACATTCAATAGGGTGGACTGCGCGAGGTTCATCGTCCACGACTGGGGGAATTATTTTTGAGTTATTCCCCTTCATCGTGGTTAATTATTAGTATGGGGCGAGTATACTATGGTTCTTGCGGTCTCCTAGGTTGAAGTCGTTGAACTTCAACGTTGAGATCTTGTCTTGTTGTGCTCGAACTGAGAGTATCCCCTTCAGGAGGTACGCAGTAACCATGGTGTACTCAAAATATCTCGGCACACTATCACAACTCACCACGCCGGCCAGAGGTGGGATGTAGTTGGGAAATATGGTTGGGATCAGATTCACATTTGCTAGGTAGTCTCTGTTATTGGTTCTATTTTCTGTGATGACTAGGGATGGCCTGGATCCACGAGCGGTCAATGAAGAGGCTTGAAATCCTCTCATCTATGACACTTGAATACTTGCAGACATTACTTTCTCGGCCATGAGATCGGTGAGAACTTATTCGATGATTTTCTCTGCGACGCTGAGGTCATACGACATACACGCTTGTATGAGATGGATGAATGAATGTGAAAAACAATAGAACTGATGTCGATCTTTCTAATCACAACGTGGTAACAATGAGTTCTCTTTGATACAATTCACAAAAGTGTTCTCGGTGCAACAATCAACAAAATAAGTAGGCAACAATGTAACAAATATCTCCAATGGGCAAGAAGCCTTCATTAATTAAATTCTGCCCATTCTAGCACAGTCCCAATGATATGATGGTGGGATTCCTGACCATAAATGTCAGTCTAACCATTTGTGGCATCGGTCTAACAGTTATACTATTCCCAACGACTATATTTATTTGCCATGGAAAAGTTCGATGTGACGTTGTTCTGATATCCCGACGAAGTTCCAGTTTTTCAAATTTTCCTTCTGCGAAGTTCCCTCTGGAACCTTTTGTAACTTTTTGATCTTTTCTTTCTTCTTGCTGAGCTTTCGAGCCTTGTTTCTGGTGAGATTCATCTCATTATTCCTCTTTCCATTCTGATTGTTGTCTTCTTTTGGCATAGAAACTTCGCGCTGATGAGATTCATTCGTAGGGTGCACGAGTAATACTTCTTCTTTATCTGGGGTAGGTGCTTTAGTCTTCTATGAGTCTTCTTGGGTCCTTTCAACTTTGGTATCCAAGTTAAATAGATTATATCTATTTTCCTATTCCTCAATCAAGTGCGCGATCCTCCTAGTCATGAAATCTTTTAATTCTTTCTTTTTCTTCTCTAAGACTTCTTCTTCTTTCCTTCTAGTATGATCCTTCTCAATCCAGGGTTTTCCTAGTAACATAGTAAATGGAGCATTGTTCTCAATAAATTTAACAACCTCAAAATCTTTCTCTGTCGAAGTTCCATGAGCACTCATAGATATCTGGGTAAGTCTTCCACATAGGGTTATCAATTTTCCTCTAAATAATCCTATTCCTGCTAATGAAGGAATCATAGCAGGCTTCCCAAGTTCTTTTTGTCATGATATTCACCTGTGTTTCTTCATACAGAACATAGTCGATGTCGAAGTCTCCTATTCTTACTTCTATTTGCTCTTTCTCTTTTAAGATCTCTGATAGATTAGTATCTCAGTGATCATTCAGGGTTTCTTTCATCTGTAATAGTACACTCTTTGATTCCTTCTATGGTTCTACCAAGGTCTCAGTTTCTTGACCTTTCTCAGGGTCTACTTGTTCCATATTCATTTTTTCAAATTTATCAATCATTCTAGGGCAATCCAAAACTTCATGGTGCATGGATTTGCAACAAAGACAACTAGGTCTTCTACCAGGACATTCCTTAGCCATATGATTTGGTCTTCTGCAACTGTAACAAAGGGTTAATCCTCTCTTTCTCTTAAATGATCCCCAACCTTTTCTATAATGTGCACTGGGATCATAGTGGTTAACCTGCAAAAAATTATTTCTAGGATCCTGCATCCATTTTTTAGTCCAAACATTCTTTCTATGCATAGGTATAACATATCTTTCACTATTCTTATCAGATCTACTCAAATCAAACCTTCTTTCATCTGGTTGTGCCCTACTTTTCAAGCTAGGACAAAATTGATCAAGCATACCTAGATCCATACTTTAGAAATAAAAATTTCCACTAATCTTACCTTTAACAAAGCACAAAGCTTCTAGATCTTACCTCTTCTCTTCAGATCAGACTTCTTTTCTTAGCATAGAGATTCCATGAATTAAGTAGAATATCACGCACTAGGGTAATAGATCTACGCACAGAACTTCCACAGTTTCATGTCAGATCTTCACATAGAGATTATTTTTTCTCAGTTCCCAAAAATCATAGTTTCAGGTCAGATCTTCGCACAAAGCTCCTTTTTCCTCAGTTCCCAACAATCATAGTTTCAGGTCCCAACAACGGAACCATTTGTTGGCACAGGGGCAAACCCAGGGTTCAATGCTACAACAATGCACCAACAAAACCCTAACTACCAACCCTTTGGGAAACACCTGCGAAGTAGATGAAGTCTCACCCGAGGTAGAGGCAGGGGTGGTTACAGGACTCTAGTGTCTGCAAACTTAGCTGAGACATAGATATGTGATTGTAACACCTTGACAAAGCACTTAGCAACATAGTTCATCAATGTATAACCAATATCTACTTCACATATAAAACCCTAATTACATAACATCATAGTATTCAACCATATATAGCATCTAGCAGCACTTAGCATGACACAACAAATCAGATCTAGCAGATTCAATCACTAAGCACATTCACATAGGTCAGATCCAACATTTACTCTCACTATTAAGCACAAAGCAACAACATATCTACCTATCATTCATCTATATCAAAGCACTAAGTAAGTAAGTACATAAACACATCGGCACATCGCACAAAGCATTCACAACACAGGATGTACGTGGTTCACCCCCACCCCGGGGCTACGTCCACCAACTCTTCATCTTATTTATTATCTTTCTTTAATCTTCTCACATGCACAGAGCCTTCAGATCAACTTCACAGAGGACAAGAGATCTGCGCACTCTTTGCTAGATCCTCCTTCCCAAGCTAGTTTACAACACAAAGTCTACATAGAGTCCCTTACAGTCACTTGCACTCAACCTTGCAAACATACACAAAGAACTTACAACTGTTACTTGCACTCAACATCACTTACAACTGACTTGTCATTCACACTTACCTCTTCATGTCTCTCTCTTCATTACATTGCCTAACATGTTTTTATACATTACAAAATCAAGCCTAAACATGGGTAAACCCATGGGCCGACATCCCCTTACCTGTTACATAATGCCAAATACTAAAAATCCCTAAAAGGGGGCTGAGATCCCGTGATATTCATTTCATTTTGCGCTCTGCCTTTGACAACCTATCGAATTCCAAAAAATAGGTTGAACTTGACTAAGGATCCTCAAAACTTGGTCAATGGACAACATGTTGAAATTGATGGATATGGGTAATAGAGGTGAACTAGTGGAATCATATAAGTTTCTCCTAAGAGCACTTTCTTGTGTTGATAAGACTACTTTCCTCCTTCCTATTTCAAAAATAGGGGTAGCTTCAGGGGCCAACCCTCTTATCCTTCGAGAGATGTGAGGATTAGAGGACATGAAATGAAAGACCAAAGAAGTAGGAAAATGGAGGTTATTGTTGATTTTTGGGTTTCCTTTTCCTGACTTCCCAACATTCATGAATATTTATGTCCCTTTCAATTACTTCCCAAGAGCGCTCAAGTTCAACATGAGAACTAAAAATTTCTAGAATAGTGTTGGATAAGGCCAATGCAATGTTAGTTTGGTCATCAAGACCATTTCCAATATTGGGTTGTCTCGTAACAGGTATTGTCATGGGAAAATCAATAAAGGATTGTTTAGACAAAATAGATAAAATGAAAGATAATCGTGAATAGAATCAACCAAAGAGATATGGAATATATCCTCAGTATGGTTACCGAATAAATGTTGAGGAAAAGGTACGAAGAACCTTACTCAAGCATTTTTAGATCTTGTCGGGCTAAGGCAAGATAGTTGGGAATGTCACCAGGGTTTTATAGCCTTAAAAAAAAAAAAAAAATCACTTAATCCACAAGTATTAAGTACAAGGGACCAAGGCTGGTATTTTATATATTATGTGTAACTATGCAAAAATAAATAAACTTAAATAGAAATTACATGAGTGTGTACATGGAGATAAAAACAAAAGAGTGAACTAGATCATCAAAATACATACGTGAGACTGAAACAATAATCCAATTTTTATATTAATTTCATTTTGAGATACAAGACTAAATTCTTTTTACAAACCCCTGCGAGGGTAAGGACCAAAGTCAGATTTAGAAGCCTCCAATGGGCACCATACAAGAAGAATTTGACAACAAAAGAAAACTGAAGCTAAAGATATGGATCAACTTACCACAAAACGATGTCACTTGACTCTGCAAGATATTCTTTATCAGTCATGAAATTTAATTCATAAAAAAACAAGAATACACTGTTTGCTAAAGATAAATCATACACCTTTAAAACACGTTGTTGAAATATATGATTCTATTTTTGAATCATGCTTCCTTCAATAAGACCTTGATGTCATCAGGAGGGTTAAACCTTCTAGTAAAACTCAAAATGAATGAAAAATGAAATTATCTCACTAGTATAGAGCATACCTTATGGTTGTAGTTCTCCTTCTATTCTCTCCTCCTTTGTCTCTTCCTTTGATTGAGCTTTTATTCCTTCTCAATAAGTTATCGTAGTTCAACTACCTTTTTGGTTAAGCTTAATTAGATTAACTACTTAGTTAATATAAAATAATAATAATATATATAAATAAGGGTCTAATTAAATAATAACTAAATAGTTGGGACCCCTTGTGACTCCCATTTTCATTTCTTTTAATGATCATCAAACATGAAATATAAAACGACAATTATTTGATTCAAACATCTTCCTTTTAACTCTTTTTATCACATTTATGATCAAATATTTTAATATCAAAAAAATATAACATGACCATATCCAAAAATAACACTATATCCTTGTTGTCCAAAAACAAACTGCCTAAATATATGCTTTCTGTCCAAAACATTGTCAAAGTAAAAACACTGTCCTCAATAGAAAATATTACAAATCATCATAAAAAACCATATTTACTGTGAGAGGCATTTGGCCTACTTTCAATGCCATCCTCATTTTCTATTTATGTCACATCCTTAGGATGATTGGATCCTTGAGGCTGGACTACACTGATAACGTGAGCACAATCATCTTTGAGATGAAGACGAGAGGACACATATTTAGAGGATTCTTTGGATGACTTGGATGGAGTGGCCACTCCTTTTCCTTTATCTTTCTCGGGATTAGGAACATCAATTTTTAGCCTCTTATTTGCATGAGAAGACTGCACGGGTGAGACAACATGATCAACTTGGGCATTTGGATTTTTTGGCAGTGGAGGAGGGGGTAATGAAAGAGACGCATTAGGACAACCATGGTGATGAGAAAAATGCTGATGTACAATCTCTTGCCAACCATCATTGGAAAGTGGTTCTGGCTACATAGAAACATGAGGGGGAACACAAATACCACATAATTTTTGATATGGCTAGAAGGGAGGCCTCTTAGGTCAAGACTGGAGAATCCCATGGCCAACTAGGTTGAAGAACCCATCTTGAAAAATCTGATTTAATTCATGTGGATCAATGCCAAAATGTATGGAAAACCATGGACTTCTATGGCTTCTTTGCCAATTTCCTTTGCCTTTATTAGTACCTATGTCATTACTGTCTCTGCTAAAGAAACTCCTCCTGAGGAAATATTCCAAACATGTTATGAAAAAATCTTAAAAATCCATGCATCAATACTCTACCTAAATAAAATCAAAAGGTTGGCTCTATTATTCACCATAGAAGCACATGCAATCCATTCATTAACATATTGAAACTCAACAATCAATTTCCATTTGAAAAGGGAATGGTAGGGATATTGGGAAGATGAGAGGATTATAATATGCGAAAAATGGTAGCTAGATGGGAAACGACCAACAAATACTAGTCAAACAAATGTAGAAGTAACAAATACTATATCCATATCCAACTTTCAAACAACAGTCATCAACTAGATTTTCTCTTTTGTTTATTAATCTTTTTCTTTCCAAAAAGAATTTTAAATTCATAATAATAGAATAGGGAATGTTTTTAATGTATTTGGGAAGATAAGGGGTTTATAATGTGTGAAAAAATGGTATAATGAAATGAAAAAGAACTATTATTGTTCTATTATATGCAATAGTATCCAAAAAAATGCCATCATCACCATCATTTGCCAAGCTTTTCTTTGTTTGATAATTCAAATACAGGACACGACTATTCAAAACCCGAGGAAAGTTCCAAGGTTGTCACCTGTACAAATTTTATTTCCTTTATTCACATAGTTTTTATAATAGACTATTAACAGAGTCATTCCAACAATTAAAACCATACTTCATCAAGCATGCAATGGGAGACCAAGAACAAAACATAAGCCAACAACCCTTCAATATACAACGTTGGTGTCACAACCTTCAATATTTGTTGTGTAAATAGACTGGGTTCAAAACCCATGTGAACTTGGTGCTATTTAGTTTAGCATCATACAACTTCAAAATTGATAGAACCCCATGGATATATAACAAATGAGACGCAAATAACCAATCTTCCCAATGCCAGGTTAACGACTTGTAACATATATCAATATCATAGTTCGAAATTTCCATACACCAATAAAAGAACTGAGGTCTGAGTGAACACAAAGGAAAACCCTTCAAGGGGTTTGTAAAAAAAACATTTTAACCATATCTTATCACAACATACTTTCCACAGACCTCTCATGGTGGCTGCAAGGAAAATACATCCATACATCCATAAACCATTGACAAATAGTTCGAAGGACCTACAAATCTTCCAAGACTGGGTAGTGGTGTTAAGTAAACAAATATTCTTTTGTTTCATAGAGAAAAATAAACCCTTGAATTTTAATGACCAGAGATGAGTGAAACCCGAAAATTATTTTCCATAATTATTTGCCAACAATCATAGCAACATAGAAACACACATTCTAGATGCAATTCCATCGCATAATCAAAACATAAAGGAAATTTTGACCATTAATTAGCTTGAAACACTTAAATGATAACAAAGAGAACCTCCATTTAAATCCAATTGCACAGTCGATAACCACATACATTCATTCACACTTCAAAAATAAAACACAACCCGTAAGAAAATATAAGAGCCAACATCATGATTTTATTCTTAGCAGAGCTATATCTCATGAATGGAGAGGCAAGAACCATCATAATGTTAAATTATGAGCTTGATTTCTTATGCAGATTAATTCTTTTATTTTCTTCAATACTTTGATTCCATATTAATATACTTCAACAATTCCAAATCACAATCGAATAGTAATAATTATGTAGATAAGTAAACATGCATATCAACAACACATATGCCCCGGGGAAACCTTGTACAGGGAGAAAACCCCCAACAAACAATATTCCTTTATTTCATTTATAATGTAAGATCTCTTACAAATATCCACCATGAATGTTCTGCTCTCAAAGAGCTTGCCAAGATGACTTTGACCTGACAAAGACTTACAAGACCTTGTTGAAATACACTTCTGATATGGTGCCTCTTTATCACTGATGTGATCCTCTATTACGTCACCCTCAACCTGCATATGAAAACTGTGTTGCAGAACTGTGTTGAAGAGAGGGTTCAACCTCTTCTTATATAGGCTGAAGAGGGGAAGAGGGGAAGCTCGAAATAGTAACCCAATTTCATGCATTAAACATAACTCAGCTTCATGCTTTAGTTCGAACTTAGAACTAGACTTGAGATTGGCTACAACTCAACTTTACACTTTAGTTCGAACTTAGAACTAGACTTGAGATTGGTTACAACTCAACATTACACTTTAGTTCGAACCTAGAACTAGACTTGAGACTGACATGCTTTAGTTCGAACTTAGAACTAGACTTAAGACTTTAGTTGCAACTCAACATTACACTTTAGTTCTAAAATAGAACTAGACTGAAGACTTTAGTTGCAACTCAACATTACACTTTGTTTCTAAAATAGAACTAGACTCAAGTCTTTAGTTGCAACTCAACATTACTAAAATAGAACTAGACTCAAGACTTTAGTTGCAACTCAACATTACTAAAATAGAACTAGACTCAAGACTTTAGTTGCAAATCAACATTACACTTTAGTTCTAACATAGAACTAGACTCAAGACTTCGGTTGCAACTCAACATTGCACTTTAGTTATAACATAGAACTAGACTCAATACTTTAGTTACAACTCTTGACAAGGAAATTCGAAATTCTCTTTATGGTGGATAATGTTTACACGTGCCAACACACTAGATCAATACAATTACATCATTTGCAATATTAGGAATATCGTTTGTTTCTAGCTCATAGGAATTTTATATTCAACCTAACTTTTGCTAGATGCCTTGACTTTTTCTCATGGCTCACAAGGTTTGACTAGGCTCACAGAGGTTGTATGTTCCCCCTGAATTTTGCACTAGTCTGTCTATGCTCACAGAGGTTGTACGTTCCCCCTGAATTTTGCACTAGACTTTCTATGCTCACAGAGGTTGTACGTTCCCCCTGACTTTTTCATTAGACTCACATAGCATCTCATTCATCCTGACTTTTGGTTTGACTCACAGAGTTTGTACATTCCCCCTGGATTTTGTCAATACCTCACAAGACTAGTTGATTCTCCAAATCTCCCTGGCTAGCCTCAGGGTGGACCATATGGCCTCTCATTGGAGAATGACTGTTGATGCTGCCAAATTTAACACTCCCTCTCAGTGAGGGAGTCATTCTCAGCCACACCAAGATTTCCTCTCAACTGCACAAACTGTCTCGAGGTCAGAGGCTTGGTCAAGATATCAACTACCTACTCGCTCATGGCTATATACTGTAACTTTACAGTTTTTCTCTGGACCAAGTCTCGGATGTAGTGGTACCTCATGTCAATATGTTTTGACCTATTGTTAAATATTAGGTTCTCTGTTAATTTTATGCAACTTTGATTATCACAGTGAATCACCGTCATCTCGAGCTTGTCACCAAACAACCCAGAAACCAATTTTCTAAGCCATACTTCTTCCTTGCTAGCATCACTTGCTGCAATGCACTCATCCTCTGTTGTACTCTATGCAATGGATCCCTATTTTTTTCTTGACCAAGAGATCATAGAGGATCCTAAACTGAAGCAGTATCCGGAAGTACTCTTCCGATCCACTGGGCTTCCTACCCAATCAACATCTGCATACCCATGCATAAATAAAACACCACTGGATGTATACCTCAAACCATAAGTAATGGTCCCTCTGAGATATCTCAAGATGTGCTTTGCTGCCACCCAGTGTCTCTATGTCGATTCAGTCATGAACTGACTCATTGTAATCACTGCATAGCATATATCTAGCCTAGTGTGGATCATGTACATCAATTATCCAATCAACTGCCTATACATGGTGGGATCCACCAACTCTGAACCTGTATTAGAATAATGCAACTTCTTCAGGTTGGTAACCATCGGAGTAGAAATGGATTTTCAATCCATCATACCAAACCTCTTTAGTACATCCACTGTGTATTTTCCTTGTGCCATAAATATCTCGCCCTGTCTTTGCCACATTTCCAATCCTAGGAAGTAATGCATCAAACCGAAGTCTTTCATCTCAAATTATGAGGTTAGCTCCCTCTTACACCAGGCTATTAGCCCTGCATCTCCTATTAGAAATATATCATCAACCTACATGATTAGTATAACAGGTTGGTTACCTCTTACCTTGAAGTATAGATTTGCATCAACTTCACTTTTCTGAAATCCCAAGCTTTTAAGAAAGCCATCAATCTTGTCATACCAAACTCTGGGAGCCTTCTTAAGACCATACAAGGCCTTCCTTAGCTTGCATACATGAGTTCCTTTGTTATGTAGTATAAAACCATCTGGTTGTTCCAAAAATACCTCCTATTCAATCTTTCCATTCAAGAATGTTGTTTTTACATCCATCTGATGTAGCTTCCAACCAAGTATGGAAGCTAAAGAAATAATAGCTCGAATGGAGGTATACTTGGTTACAGGAGAAAAAGTCTCTTCATAATCGATTCCTTCTTTCTGATTGAAGCCTCTAGCTACAAATCTTGCTTTGAACTTTTCCACACTTCCATAAACTACATGTTTGATCTTATAGATCCATTTGGAAGAAACCACTAATTTTTCTTTTGGCCTTGGCACAATGTCCCAAACATTGTTCTTTATAATCGACTTGTATTTCTCAAGCAAGGCGTCCTTCCATACTTGTAATTTATCTGCTTCTTCAAATGAATAAGGTTAGGCATCAATAATGCTTCTCATCAGTGCAACATAGCCTCCAAACCTATGAGGCCTCTTCCTTTCCCTAAAAGTTCCTTTGGGAGTAGTTATCCTTTCTGCTTCCCGCACTATTTGTTTAAGCCACCCTAACTTCCTTTTGGCTGGAGGTTCTTCAAGAGTTATTTATAACACTTCAACAGGTTCTAGGGGATCATTACTTGGCCCTTCACGAGGTTCCTCCATTTGATCATATGACTCTTCATTTTCAGAAGAAGGTGAAGCTGGCTGAACTGCTTCTGAATCCTACTGAAGTATTCTGGATTTCTTAAATGCGGCTTCCTCATGGAATGTCACATCTCTTCTTACCTCTATTTTCCTCTGAACTGGTACATAAATCCTGTAAGCCTTAGAGCTCTCACTGTACCCCACAAAAACCCCTTTCTTTCCCAAGGGTTCCATATTTGTCCTATTTTCCTTAGGGACATGAATATACACAAGACATCCAAATATCCTTAGATTCCCTACTTCAAGTTTGATCCCTGAGAAGAATTCTTCAGGATTCTTGTCCTTCTAAATATCACGTGGACACCTGTTTTGAATATACATGGCAGTGGAGGTAGCTTCTACCCATAAAGAATTTGGCAGATCCTGGTCAAACATCATTGCTTTCGCTGCCTCACAAATAGTCCTGTTTTTCCTCTCAACAACACCATTTTGCTGAGGGTTATATGGCACGCTCAACTGTCTCTTAATTCCTGCTGACTTGAAAAAATCCTCAAACTCAAGAGATTCAAACTCTCCTCCATTGTCTGTTCTAAGGATTCTGATGTGTTTCTCTGTCTTCTTTTCAATAAAGGCTTTATATTCTTTGAATTTATCAAATGTGTCACTTTTAGCTGTAAGAAAATATATCCAACATTTTCTTGAGTAATCATCAATAAAAGTGACATGATACAAACAACCACTAAGTGAGGGAGATGACATGGGACCACATACATCAGAATGAACCATATCTAAGATGCCCCGAGCTCTGTTGTCACTACTAGGAAATGCTTTCTTTATATTTTTACTTACCATGCATCCCTTACAAATTTCATTTTTACTAAGAGAAATAGAGGGCATGCCACATACCATGTTCTGTAGATATGGAAGAGATTTGTAATGAATATGTCCAAGTATTCTATGCCACAACTCACTGGAGCTAGTCACATCATGAGCCAATGCCTGAACTGACTGTCCTAACACGACGTACAGTCCTCCACTACAAGTTCCAATGGGTTCTACTGTACTTAAGTGGCTACCTTTATCCCACAGTAGTGCCTTCCTGTACTTGAATATCACCCAATATCCCTTGTCCTCAAGGGTTGCAACTGATAGTAGATTCTTCTTGAGCCCTGGAACATATAATACTTCATCAACATGAAGTCTAGCCCTAGATTCCAATCTGAAGGAGATAGAGCCTACTCCCTCTATCTTGTAACATTTTTCATCCCCAAGCTCGACCTGCTCTGTAAAAGATTTTGTCTCGAAATATGAGAGGGTATCCTTGTACCCTGTCATGTGCTTTGATGCAGCACTATCTACTAACCAAGTTTTTGGCCCCATGGAAACTGAACTGGATAAGGTAGAAACCAAATAATATTCTTTCCTATTTTCTTTCTCATTAGAAGGAATTTTCTGATTTCTTTTGGATTCATCATCCTCAACAATTGAGGCATGATGTTTCCCTTTCCTAGGATATTTATTTCTAAACCAACAATCTTTAGCAAAATCACCCAACTTATTACAACTGAAGCATTTAATATTAGATGTATCAATATTCTTGCCTTTGAATGTACCTTTGGTGTTTGTCTTCCACTGAGAGCCTTTCTGGAAAGTGCCTTTCTTTTGTCCCTTGAATCTTGATGCTAAAGCTGAGTGCTATTCTTTTGTTGGCTCACTCTTGGTAGATGCGTGACTCTCCTCCTAGAGGAAATCATGCCATAACCTCTCAAACATGGGCCAAATCTCTCTCCCACTTACACTGGATAAGAAGGTCTCCCATGAAGAAGGAAGACCATAAAAAATGGCCTGCACTAAATCATCATCATCCACTGTCACCCCTGTGACCAAAAGATGATCTCTGATATGAGCTATCTTGGAACAGAAAGATGCCATTGATTCACCTTTCTCCATATTCAAATACTTAAGCTTGTGCTTAAGTGTCCTCTTCTGACTTGGAGCCTATTTCTCATACAGATTCACCAAGGTATCCATACAGTCCTTGGCAGTCATCAATGAAGTCATTACAGGAATTATATTGTCTTTGACTGAGTTAAATATGATTCACTTGGAATTTGCTTGATTCTTACTGAAAGTCGTTCTTCTTGCATTATTTATTGGTTCCTCCCCCACTATGGTCACATACTACTCAAGATCATGCTCTTGCAAGATATTTGTTATACAGAGCTTCCACACATTAAAGTTGGTAGCTCTTTCAAGCCTATCTTTGGCCCTGACTGAAATGGAGGATTCCATGGTCCTCACACTAGAAACTTAATCAAGATTTCTTGGATCTGTGTGTACCTACTACTGCACTTCAACACGTTTAACACACCCTAATCTCTGATACCATGTTAAATTATGAGCTTGATTTCTTATGCGGATTAATTTTTTTATTTTCTTCAATACTTTGATTCCATATTAATATAATTCAACAATTATAAATCATAATCGAATAGAAATAATTATGTAGATAAGTAAACATGCATATCAACAACACATATACCCTGGGGAAACCCTGTACAGGGAGAAAAAACCCAACAAACAATATTCCGTTATTGCATTAATAATGTAATATCTCTTACAAATATCCACCATGAATGTTCTGCTCTCAAAGAGCTTGCCAAGATGACTCTGACCTAACAAAGAATTACAATACCTTGCTGAAATACACCTCTGATATGCTGCCTCTTTATCACTGATGTGCTCCTCTATTACTTCACCCTCAACCTGCATATGAAAACTGTGTTGCAGAACTATGTTGAAGAGAGGGTTCGACCTCTTCTTATATAGGCTGAACAGGAGAAGAGGGGAAGCTCGAAATAGTAACCTGATTGCATGCATTAAACATAACTCAAATTCATGCTTTAGTTCAAACTTAGAACTAGACTTGAGATTGGTTACAACTCAGCTTTACACTTTAGTTTGAACTTATAACTAGACTTGAGATTGATTACAACTCAGCATTACACTTTAGTTTGAACTTAGAACTAGACTTGAGAATGACGTTCTTTAGTTCAAACTTAGAAATAGACTTAAGACTTTAGTTGCAACTCAACATTACACTTTAGTTCTAAAGTAGAACTAGACTCAAGACTTTAGTTGCAACTCAACATTACTAAAATAGAACTAGACTCAAGACTTTAGTTTCAACTCAACATTACTAAAATAGAACTAGATTCAAGACTTTAGTTGCAACTCAACATTACACTTTAGTTCTAACATAGAACTAGACTCGAGACTTTAGTTGCAACTCAACATTACACTTTAGTTCTAACATAGAACTAGACTCAAGACTTTAGTTACAACTCTTGACAAGGCAATTCGAAATTCTCTTCATGGTGGATAATGTTTACACGTGCCAATGCACTAGATCAATACAATTACATCATTTGAAATATTAGGAATATCATTTGTTTCTAGCTCATAGGAATTTTATATTCAACCTAACTTTTGCTAGATGCCTTGAATTTTTCTCATGGCTCACAAGGTTTGACTAGGCTCACAGAGGTTGTATGTTCCCCTTGATTTTTGCACTAGTCTGTCTATGCTCACAGAGGTTGTACGTTCCCCCTGAATTTTTCACTTGACTATCTATTGTCACAGAGGTTGTATGTTCCCCCTGAATTTTGCATTAGATTCACATAGCATCTCGTTCATCCTGAATTTTGGTTTGACTCACAGAGGTTGTACGTTCCCCCTGACTTTTGTCAATACCTCACAAGACTGGTTGATTCTCCATATCTCCCTGGCTAGCCTCAAGGTTGCCCATATGGCCTCTCATTGAAGAATGATTATCGATGTTTCCAAATTTAACACATACCTATATGTAGAATGCCAAGAAACCAATAAGAACGACTATTCTTTCCAAGGTCGAGCAAAACAAAGGCAACACCAGCCAAAGCAACCGACACAAATGCGAACCAAGTGAGGGTGATGACCTCAAGGCTGGGTTAGAGAGATGTGCCGTAATTGCACGCCATTTATCACATTAACTCCATCAACTACAACAAAGTACGAGCGCACCAATGCATAGTCCACTATGTGTGCCACATAACAAAAAAAATTGAATTTTCCACCTTCCATTAACCATAATTTTTATATGCATAGTTTAACACTTAGCACTAAATACATCTTATGTCCCACATTCCTTGCTAGGGGAGAATTGCCACCTTATAAAACTTAACCAATGTCCATGATAACACAAGAATATCATAAGTGTGATATGCCATAACTATATATAGCCCATGCTTGGAGTTTGAATTAACAAGTCAAAATATATGTGTAGTAAGAATAAACCAAGATGCTCATTAAGACAACATTTTCCTCTTCCCTTTTAAAATTAAATTAAATCGCCAATACACCATCATTCATTTATTTCACATGGAGGCAGTTTCAAATTTTTAAACTAAAGAATCATCTTTGCAAAGCCATGAGCACAATCAAATAAGAGTGTCTTTCATCACTATTCACATAACGGGGTCCCACCTATTTAGTATATTATTAAATATATATAAGTAAGAAGGCATTGCAACCCATTTGCAGGCATGGATTCCATGTTGCACTTTTGGGCGTCAAGATGGTTTATTTTCACGTGGAAATTTTATATTACAGGTTCATGGTTGTATTCATAAGTAGAAGGTTATTGTTTCTATTAACCCTAGTTGCATGCATAATTTTATCAATGTTCAGTTGGTTAATCGACTGCAAGTTCCTGCCAAGGATATTCAAAGAACACAGGTTGAGGGTGAAAATGTTAAAATTTTTAAAGATTTGAAGCTCAGTATGGATAAATGTGTTGCATTCAAATTTTTATGCTATGGATTTGGATGAAGTGGATATTGTTTTGGGATATCCTTGGATAGAATAAGTGGGTACCATTAATATTAATGTGCAAAATAAGTTTTTGAAGTTGTGGTACAATAAAAATAAAATCACATTGTAGGATGT
Source organism: Picea engelmannii (assembly GCA_009831015.1). NCBI lineage: Eukaryota > Viridiplantae > Streptophyta > Pinopsida > Pinales > Pinaceae > Picea > Picea engelmannii. The sequence continues at coordinate 62,074 of ML789227.1, read as the reverse complement.
GTCTCTTAATAAGAAAGATGAGCCCATAGAGGCTAGAAAATAAGTCATTGTCGAGTCTGAAGTTGAATCAGAGGCAAAGTCTACAGAAGGATATGAAGCAAAACCACAGGAAGGACACCATCAAGAATCTAAGGAGGTCATTGACTCAAAGGCACAATGTGATGTAGATTTGAAGAAAAAATAACATATTCCTACAGTTGTTGTATATCACCATCCACATCATATAGAGACACAACAACCATCGAGGAAAGGGAGTGAGAATAAACACATTTATGCACCAGTAGAGAACTAGAAATGAAACCAACCAAGAGAAGGTGCATCGAGGAATCCTAGCACTACAGGAAGAGATCAAGCTATAGAAACAATCCCATGGAAAACTTGACATGATGCAGAGAAATATCAGGGTGGCAAGGCAACATCTGGACATCATGTTCGACTTCCATTGGGATGGATGGATGGTCGTACTTGGTACTAGTTCACTACATTTCTTAGCCGGTCATATTGTATGGTTTCTTCTCGTGTTTCGAGGATGAAACATATGAAGGGGGATGGAAGGTAGTATACCTAGGGAGGTACCCAATGGGAATGCAATTATGTATTATTAGTGGAAGTCATTTAATATATGAGAATGTGGGCATTCAATGTAAGTTGGACTAGGTTCATTATATTAATAAAGGGCCACTATGGTAGTTAGATGTAATAAATGTGAGAAGGATCTCTACAAGGTTCCTAGGAGATAGAGAGAGATATATAAAGAAGTGTAAGCAATGTAATGAAACATAGTGAAGAATATTATGAATGTATCAGACATTGCTCAAGAAGTTTTATCCTTCCTTAAGGATTAATATATGGTGTTACCCTACCTCAAGGGTTTTCTCTATTTCTTTTGTTCAATATTTGGTGAATGGTTTGGTTTATTCTTGTTGATATTTTGGGTTTATTTTGAGATTTATCTTCAAATATATTTAGGTACTTAACATGTTATCTTGAGATGGCATGTTAGTTATGGTAAAATTTGTGCTTGAGTCCATCCCTGTTTACTATATGTCCTTAGCTTGGATTCCCAAAGGAGTTCTAGAAAAAATTCGCAGGACGTGCTTCAAGTTTCTATGGGTGGGTTCACAGGACAAATTTGTGCTACCTTATGTAAGATGGGATACCCTGGAGACCCCCAAATATTTATGGGGATGGGGGATGAAGAATATCTTTCTCTTTTATAAAGATCTAGCCGTAAAGTCCAACTGGAGGCTAATCACTGTAGACAACTTGTGGACCAGTGTGGTTAAATACAAATACATCCTTCGGGACCCTATATTAGATTGGATTAGAAACCCAATCAAAAAGCATACCAACTTATCAATTACTTGGAAGGCTACCCTAAAACATTTTGGTGTAGTGGGAGATGGGTTGGCTTGGCATATTGGGGATGGGACCAAGGTTCATATTGGGGCATATATGTGGTTGGGAAGTGAGGGTCACCACATTTTATCTCCTGAACTGATTCAGAACCTACAGGATCAAGGTTTATTCAATCTCAATCAAGTGGCCGATCCCACACAGACTTTAATTTCGAGCCAAGCTCGGTATGATTCCAACCGACTGAGATTAGATGGGGACCTCTCGACCCAATGGTCTAATTATGTACAATCTCTCAAAGAAACCCATATTCAAGTTGTGGACCATGAATATGAACTTATCTAGCGGCTCTCCCCATTTGGGTATTACACCCCAAAATTGGAATATATTCATCTAAATATTGACCGCCATCTCAGGGAACCACTTTGGTGGTGGAAAATATTGTGTAAGTTTCATTGTCCATAGAAAGATATAATATTCATGCAATGATTAATAGTCAATAAAGTACCAACTTGGGATAATATGAAGAAAAGAAACTTGGAAGGACCAGGAAGGTGCTCCTTATGTAAGTCAGAAAATGAGACAATCCTTAACATTTTCCTCCTTTATCTGTTTGTACACTAGATCTGGCAAGAACTAACTGTGGCTTTGGGACATAATTTGATATGGGTAAGTCGTTCAATAGAACATGACTAGAGAGAATGGTCATCGAACAAATCAAATAGAATGGTAAAATAACTTCCCCTCATTGTGGATTGGGGGGTTTGGATAGCCAGAAATTCGACCATTTTCAAGGAAAATACCTCTACTCCAAACATTATTGTAGCTAAGGGTATATGTATCCTCTCACACTTCCTTCAGGAAAAATATGGAGGACCAATCATAGTTTCTCCTTCGGTGCATATTGATCACTCTATCCCCTGGGCATACTTCGATGGGGCATCACAAAACAACAACCAATCCTGTCAGGGAGGGGCACTTCTCTTTTTCTCAGAAAATCACTTCTTCAAACTTGCAATGGGACTTGGGAATGGGACAAACAACTTTGCTAAAATAATGTCTCTGAGGATTCTTCTTATTTTTTCCAAAGAAAATGGAGTGCACTCTATCCAAATCTTTGGGGACTCTATGCTGGCCATAAACTCAACTAGAAAATGTTAACAATATCACAACATTCAACTACTTTTTATTCTTGAAGAAGTTCTCAGATTTTTGTAAACTTTTTATTTCATTACCTTACATCATGTCTATAGGGACATCAACATGGAAGCATACACATTATCTAAAGATGGCTTATATATGGCTTATGGGAAATGGTTGATCACTGAAGTCAAGAAGGGAAACCACTATGAATACTGCCACAGACCTTTCAATGAGGATCTCCCTCTCCCAACTATAGTCAACTGAAGGGGATTTTTTCTTATTTTAGCAGGAATTGACTAGCTTTTTTGGTTTTATCTTCAGACTTTTTTCTTTATGTATATTCTAAGCTATGCAATTTGTGGATTACATTGGATCTATTTTTGTATATGATTTGAGCTTATTTTTTGTAACATTGTATGACCGATTGTTTCTCTTAAAAGAGAAGATCACTACAGGTTTTTGTGGCTCCTGAGTACCACTTGGTACAATCTAGACCTTTGATGTTGAAGGAAAATACATGGCAACATGTATTCTACAAAATGTAAATTTTATCTATTTGGATGAATACAATTTACGTTTTTTTTTTTCTAGGAAAAAAATTTAATTAATTAATTAAATAATATAATACAACATCTCCTTCCCATCATCATCAGTATTTCCCATGGATCACTCATACTTGAATCTTGCACTCCACCCAATTAGTCGATGACTACACTCCCCATATCGCTAATGAGCTGCATCCAACACTCTTGACCCGACTATGTTGAATTGAAACAAATGATTAAATAATATATAAAACATGGATGCATGTTTTTCAATTATTAAAATAATATTTAAAAGGAAAAAGGTGGGGTTGTTGGGGTATGTGCGTCGTTGTAGGTGCGGTGAGTTTGGGTGGGTTCACCGACGACGACATTGATGATCTACTCTCGACCATGTAAATTAATAAAACTTTATTAAACCCTTTTCCTTGTCTCGAGGTGTATGAACCTTAAAGAAAACATTTAATTATTCCATTTTCCTTTATACACTTTTCCATGATTATAATTGAATTAATATTCCAATGAAATATACTATATTTTTCTATACATTTCAATGTATTTTGGGAATAAGGTTTGAAATATAGGTTAATATGATTTCAAGAAATCCCTATAAAATAGGGAGGCCTAGAAAATAGGACATGGGGAATACATTTAGGTTTAGGCGGGAAAGGGGAAAATAAAAAGGGTAAACTATATATAAGTTAGGTTTTTGTAAAAATTATAAAAAAAAATTGAAAAATGAAATGAAAAGCATGATTTTTTATTTATTTTTGTGTAAGTTATGAAAATATATTAGATCCTGCTAAAGAGAAAAAGTTACAGATGTCGGGCTATCCCAAGAGGCCATAGAAGCATCGCTCTAGTGGGAAACCAATGATGCCACATGTTCGTTAAGTCTCCAAATGTCCATGTAGAATTCAAAAACTGTAAAAATAAAAAAACTATGCTAGTCCTAGAGCTAGGATGCCACGCAGGGCGAGAACCGTGTAAACTAAACTGTCTAGAGACATAAAAAACTTGAGAAAGTTGAGAAAGTTGGAATTATCCAGATCTGAGGTCGGGCCTCTGTTCTTTCCTTTGGTCTTACATAGTGTCCTTACCCAGAGTCCCTGTGTTCGGGATAGTTTACCGAAGATCCTGAAGAAGAGATTTCGTAAGCTCCTTACGAAGAATCCGACCGCCTTCCCTGTTCTGCAATTCCTTGATGGAGAACTTGACGTCCATAATTGAGCTCTTGATGAAATGCAGTGATTTCTTCAAAGTATCCAACCCAATGCACCAAGAACAAACAATTGGGGGCGGAGGGGGTGGGGGAATATCAGAGGATGAAGAGGGGGAGGCGGGAGAAGGGAGAGGGGAGGAGGAAGAAGAGAGAGGGGCGGTCGAGATGGGGGGAGAGGAGGGTGGAGGTGGGTGGGGTGGAGGATAGTGTAGGGGTGGCACATCTAGGCTGAGCTTTGGGGTGAAGCTGAGGGAATTTCCAAAGCTGTCGAACCACTCGACTCTGCAAGCATACAAAGAGGACAAGGGAAGTAAATTTGGTGTGGTGGCACGTTCAAGAGGGTGTTCCAGAGAGGGGGATTGAATATGGTCATGGGGGAGCTCCAGAGTGGAGGTGTGAGTGGGATCATGAGGCAATATCTGAGGAGATTTCTTTCCATGGCCCCTCGAGCCTCAACCTCTCTCTGCATACCAGGCCACCCCACATTTAGACTTACCTCATAGGCGAGGCATCGAGACGATGACTAGGAGAGGAGTGGAGGGAGAGAACCAGATATGGATATCGAAGCGATGTTAGAGTGTAGGAGAAAGCTCGAACCAGAACCAAATAAAAATGCAGACTGATGGATGAGTGTGAGGCGCGAGAGGCTGAGAGTGCAAATGATGGTGGAGCGTAGGAGAAAGCTTGAATAGTAGCCAAATAAAAATGCAGACTAGAGGGTGAGTGCAAGATGTGGGAGGAAGAGATAAAAAATGAGCCATGGATTTCCCAGTCTCAGGCAAAAAACCATTGATCTGGGCCAGATGATGGGACTGGGAATGAATCCAACCCATCTCATTTACCATCCCTGTGAGCTGGAGCTCCATGGCATTAAACTGATTTGAGTGCAAATGAATGCGGGGGTGCATCGAATGAGGTTTTAAATGCATGGATTAAAGTCTGAGATGAGTACGGGATGTGTTGGCGTGGGTTGTGTCCAGGTGTCCTCCCATATTTCCATACACATGTCTCTCTCGATGATACCCCATCCGAGGGAAAATCATGAAAATTTAAATAAAAAAGGAAAATTGATTTGTTTTTTTCTATTTTTTTTTTATTTGATTTTCATTTATGAGAAAATATGTACATGTTAAATATTAAAAAATGGTTAGTTCATTAATCATACATGGTTAACAAAAATAATTAAAATTACAATAAAAAAACATTAAATATAAATATTTACAAAATAACAAAATAAAATAAATTAAAAACAAAAATAAATTAAAATTGAAATAAAAATCAAATAACATAAAATATATATACAAAATTAAAATAAAATATTGATAAAAATTATTTACAAAAATTAATGAAATAATATAATTACAAATTAGGAAAATTAGGAGCAAATTAAACAAGTCGAGGTTCCATTGGTCAGGGTTCCGCACCTAGGGGCCAAAATTCAGAAAAAGGTGTATAGGGTAGGATTCATGAAACCGAATGCTATGGAGAGGAGCGAGGATAGATGTGATCGAGGATATGGCAATTCGACTGAAATGAAGGGAAAGGTACGAAGGAGAAAGGGTGATGCTTCATGCAACAATTTAATGTCACAAGTAGCAACAAACAAAAAAATAAGATCGATGTTAACCCAACGTATGTAATAGGATATTTCACTCAATATGCACATCTCAGAGGGAGGACAAGATCATATTGCAAGGAGAAGGAACACCACCAAGTCCAGGAAAAGGTCCTTACACCAGACACTATGGCTGAATGCGACAGATAACTGTAGAGCATCATGAAACAACTCGACAAGGACTCATAATAAAGAGTAGGAATGGGCTTTGGAGAAAGGTAAGACCAAGAGATAGCTCGATATAAACCAATATGAAGAGGTTTGAGGATAGAATCATGAGAAAGGTGGGTTCGACGGCCTCATATGCTTCAAACCTCGAGGAAAATATAAGTGAAGATAATCTACTTCCCAATAAGGAGAATCTATGGCAAGAATCAAGGTCAAGGGTGTGGACACAGATCAAGAGATTCCCCCATAGGCTTCTCAAAGTTGGAGCAACCACATGAATGAAGTGTCTCTTCAAACCTGCTCCTGCAAAACAAAAGAATGATATCAACCATGCAATCCAAATAAGACTATATGGTACAATAAATAATATATTTCCTGCCTTTAAACCAATTTATAAAAGAGTGTTGGGTTTATTCAGCAATAACATGGTGGTTGTATATGAGTGTCCTAAGACTACATGTGCTAATTCGAAATAGAAGAGTAGGATTCATATGCAAGAGCATAAGTATGAATTCATGAAGCATAACATTTTAGCAAGAGGATGCAAAATTTGAATTAATCAATCAACAAATAATCAACCACAACCTCATCCAAGACATGCAATAAAACATCAAACCTTGTAGACACATAGGATATGTTATCGCACAAACTTTAGGTTGGTAAAAACCCAACCCAATCCACTGGATAACAATAACAGTGGGAGAGTTTACCCACTGTCACCTCAAATAAACCCTCCCTCGTTTCTGTGAAGGAAGAATCCAACATAAGGGGGAGTCCTGGGAGACCCTAGGGGGAAATGAAGTAGAAACTAAGATTATGGAAATGATTCCCCTATAGGTCAAGTTACTAAGTGGAGAGTGGCTTGACAACAAGCTTTAGAGGTGGTTTATGGTTGCCAAGTTCTTGAGTACCTGCGGAAGATGGTTGTACCTGCCCAAGACACAATAAGGGACAAGTATACAAGCTCAAATTTAAGTGGAAAAGTAGGTTAAGATTGTTTTCAGTACATGCAACAATAAATAATAATATATATCATCAAGGAAAACAACTTACTACTGCATATTTAACCACTTAAAGCATCAAAGATTGGTTGAGAAATGAAGCAAAAACATGTAGATAAATTCCCAATACTTTAGCACAAACTTTTGTGGTATTAAAGGGATGTTATAGGAAATTTTCAAAGTATATTTGTAACAGTCAAGTGGCTGTAGAAATTATTTTATATAGCAGAAAATTTTAACCATGAAAACAAGCAAGTAGTCCAACAAAAAGTTCACTGATTAGCAACAAAATGATAATAATGGTTTACTAGAAAATTTCCATGGTTAAATTGCAAGTTAAATTCAACAATATGGGATATTTTGTTGCATCCCTAATGGTTGTATATTTTAGTTAGATATAGCTCAAAATCCACTTGGCCAATCTAGATGCCCTAGAGGCTTTAGCAAGCTTAAAGCTTCAAGAAAAGATTCCAACTTGAACAAAATCAATATCTCTCAAAATTACGTTTACCAATGCAATAAAAGATTAGTGCCTTGCTAAATGGGTTGTGGAGCCTTCTTGTATTAGGTTAGGAATACTAAAACTCAAGGGGTGTAAGCTGTTTTACTCCCTTGAGATAGAAACCCTAACAAGGTAAAGTCTAGGAGAGTGTAAACCCTTTTACTCCTCCTAGGAACCTTTGCAATAGCCTTTTCAACAAACAATATTAATGATCAAACTTTGTGTAGGTTGTAAATACTTATACTCCTCCGAGGATCTAGCCAATAAAAAGCATGGAACAAGAAAGAAACCTAAAAAAGTGCATATTTTCCTTACCAATTCCAAGAAATGCCAAGACAAAACCCTAGTTAGCAAGCAATTTTCATCACCAAAGTAAAGAGAAAGAGCCTCCAAGAGTAGCACACGTATTCACTTCATTAGAAAATATAGAAACCATATCACAAAAGAGAGAGAGAGTGAATTTGCCCAAGAGGGCACAAATTTCAGTCAAGTATCCTCTCCAGGATGGGAGAGTTATGATAAAATGAAATAGAAGTGATCTCTATTTATACAAATTCTACTGAAATTGTTTTCCCACTTAATTTTAGGTAAACTACAAATTAAGGGGTCAAAAACCCTTACTTTTCCCCTTTACATTATAAAATTCAATTTAATTTTTTAAAAATTCACAATATAAACCCTACATAAGCATGACCTCACCCCTTTAGGGCAATGTTTTGGCACTTTTGCAAGTCGTTGGAGTGGAGAGTGAAAGTCATTGTGCCCTCTAGGAATTCCCTCTCATGTACTAGGCCTTTCTCCTCCATGTCAAAACCTCATCCATCAAAATGTGCCAAGTGTCAAGTCAACCAACACCACCACCCCAACCACATCCCTAGGGTGACATCAACCTCCTCAAAAGTGATGTTTAGCCTCAAGAGAAAATCGTCAGGCTAACAAAGCGCTGGGTTAGGTCCTCCAAGGTGTCTCCTCAGGCCTCCAAAGGTTGTCATTGTCGTCTGGTGTGTGGGCCATGGCATCCAAACTGTGGGATTCAAGCCCCAAGGAAGCCCGAGCTAGGCTTGTTCTTCCAAATCTATCCACCAACTAGGTCCTACAAAGACAATGAATACACCCTCCAAGGATCTCAAGTCAAATTCATCATGATAAGTAAATCAAATCAATAAAAAAATCCATCCAAGCATGTATATACAAACTACCTCATCAAAATAAACAAGTGCTCAAAGACCTTATGCAATTTTCCAAGTTTAGGTATGGGAGGGTTGACAAAGGGACCTATTGGGTGAATCGTACCTCAAGTTTAGTAGTGTTTTCCAAGTGGGCCCCTCTCTAATACATGTGGACAAAGTGACATGGATGGGGGAAAGACTCTTGGGCATGGGGTTCATGACATACAAGGGACTGTGGTATCTCATTTATGGGTGCCTTTGTAGAGGGTGTGTTGCACCTTCATTTTCAATGCAACGTTTTTCCAAGCCCATTTATTTCCTTTTATTATTTCTAAGATGTTTCCAAGTTGAAGCTAAGGTGGGGCTTCTATATAAGAATGAAAAACAATGCCCACACATGCTCCACCTTGGTTGACATTTTGCATTAGTTATTTTTATGGGTCCCATCAGTTTCTTATGAGAAACATTTCATTTCCCTTGGGATCCCTGGGTGAGCATCTATAAGGTTCATGATTGGATTTTATCTTTTTCCAGTGACAAGCCTATGGGCCTTCCACCCCTTCTTCCCATGAAATGAGAAACAATCCCTTCTTAGGCCAATACACCCAAAAATATAAAAAAGGTAAGGAGATGAGGGGATGAAGTGTGGAAAGTGACAAGTATGGTCAGTAATTGCACAATTACTTGTCAAGAGGACCTCCCATTAGCATACCTATCCCTAATAGTGGCCCACTTACTAGGGCACAATGTCAACCACCAAAGTGAAACAGGGCAAATAACATAATTTCCAAGCAAACTTTACATGATCAAAAGCAGTTATAGATGAAACAAACTCAAATGCCTCAAATATTGAAATGACACTCACCATGATAACTGGCTTGTACCTCATGGATCAATACCCAATGTCTTTTGAAAGTCAACTAATGTGGTGGATATTTTCGTGATGAACCTGGAATTGTGGTGGGGAGGTGGGTCTTTGTCTGTGAAAGTGGACACTTTCGGTCAAGTTGTCTCTCAATAATCCATGTGTAACATGAGGGCCTAAAGACATTATCTCCTTAGTTATCCCTAGGAATTGGGGATAACAGGATCATCAAGCACTTCAGAATCAACAAATAGTTTGAAAATAGCATGTCAATTCCATCATACAAATGTCAATGAAACATCATATGAAGACATTTGAAATCAAGAAATCGAAAGGAATAATCAACACCCATCAAAGACAATCACCAATCAAGATAAAAACCCAAACTCCCTATTGTAGGCAAAGATATAGCATTAGGCTCAAGCAGTAGAGGATTAGGCACTAGGTTTGAAATTTTAGTAGGGGGGGCTTTCCTTTCACTTGTAAAAGAAAAAGTAAAGGGTGGTTGTTGTGGTCACAACACCTTGAACTTATGCTCCCAAACAATATTAAAGTTAACTAGGGAAAAAAAGGGTCTTTTCAATATGTTGCACCAAAAACCATAGATCAACAGGGAATTCTAAGGATATTGATTTTAACATTAGTGGAAAATGGGCTTCCATAAGAGATTATCTTCAATTGTGAAGGAGATTAAAGGTATCAAGTATTGGACTATGAAAATATTTCATTTAGATGTTATTGTTTCAAAAATCATAGTAATATGTTATAGGAATGTCAATCTAGGGTTAAGGAAATTCTTAATAGGAAAATTCCTTGTGGTTCTCCTCCCTTTGAGGATCAACAAGTGTATGAATATTCTAGCTAGGAAGGATTAAATCGAGGTTCAAGGGTTAATGGGTGAAAAAGGCCCTACAGAAAAAAAATAAAAATAAAAAATAAAAAAAAATTCCAGAGTGGGAGCAAAATTTAGATGCTCCAATTTATGGGTTCTCCATTCTATTCTAAAAATCCAAAGGGGAAATGATAGCAACACTTAATGATCACCGAAGAACCAACTCAATATTTTTTATTCAAGTATCCTCTCTGGCATGCTCATGGATTAATGTTGAGGTGGTCCATGCATACCACTGGTCTAGCGTAATCAAAATGGAAGCCATAGGACCAATGGAAGGAGTCCCATTTTGTTAAGAATGGATGTCTTATCCTTTGGAGGTAGCAATGATTTTAGTATAAGGAGACATGGAGAGGCACAAGCTGAGCTTCAGATAAAATATCCCTCATGTGCACGGGAGAGATGGTTTTTCAGAAAGGAAAAATCAAGATTTGGTCGAGGTATAGGAGGTTAATGTTTTCAAGATATTTGATTTAAAATCAATCCCTCCCCTCTCATTTCATAACTCAAAGCTAACAAGCTCAAAGCATTGAGGGATATGATAATCCACTTTTTTAGCACTATTCTCAGTCAGAATCAAGGTAGTCCTATTTAGTGTTTTTTCTATGTAATTATCATTCAAGATGTTTTCAATTTGAATGTGTGGTTCTTCCTAGGTTGGTTGCATTTTTCCTAGATTCCAATATTAGGAGTGTTACCCTTTGAATTTGCATTAGGGTGGCCACATTTTTCTTCACCAGATTTTCCCAACATCTGAGTTGATCCTATACACATTTTTGAGTTGATGTCCGAGCCCAATGTTCCATGATCAGTTGTGCCTTCATGAGGACCTTTGTGATGTATCATGATGAGCCAAAATTTGTGACAATATAACATTCATATTTTCACTAGACCATGGTTAGTGATCTATGTAAAGTATTTTATTACTTAGGTGGTTTCTCTATAACCTTGTGGTTGGTCATGGCCCATCATTGTAGATTCCATTTCAAGGCTAGTCCTGCCCTTATGGCTTATTCTAACTATCTTATACAGATGATTTATAGTCAAGGTGGGTGTGTGGGGGTCTTGGGATGGGTCTATTGGGACACATGACTTAGATTTGCCCTAGGTTTTTTTATTTTACCCTTTGTAAAAGTTGTGTTATGTTATTGTAAGGGTTTTATACCTAGAAGCACACTTCCCCTTTACCCTAAGCATGGATCCATGTATGTATGTCCCACTTTGGCCTAGGTGATTATTTTCCTAACACTATTTGATATATATTTGTGTTATAGCATTATTTTCCACCTCATATGCATTAATTCCTTGTTGGAATGATTTAAATACCCTTTCCCTCCTTTCAAAATCAATTCCCCTTTATTCCTCACAAATTATTAAAAACCCCATTTTTTTATATATACACACCCTAGAAGTTATGCATCATGCATACATACGCTAGTTTCTCTTTAAAACCCCACACATACATTTATTTGCCTCAAAAAATATAAATTTACAAAATTTCAGGTGAGTTTTACAGGTTTCTCCAGTTCCTAACTCTCTATTTCTCGTGGATAACTACTCTAACCACTTATTTGGAGTATAAAAATAAGCCAAGGGTTGGAGGAGAGATCATCATCCCATATAACACCATTATGCTACCAAAATTTCCAAGTTTTCAAGCCCCTATTCCCAAGTCTTTGAGATTCCCTCTGTAGATCTGGAAACCCTTATTTCCAGCCATCCTTGTCATTATATCTTGTCAATGAGAAACTCCTCTCTCTTGGACTTGTTGAGTGAGGAAAGTTAGGAGGAATAAAGGTGGATTGAGTTTGCAAGTAGGGAAAGGGTATTTAAATCAGGCCAACAAGGCATCAATGCATATGAGGTGGCAAATGATGCTATAACAACATGAAAAATATTTTTTTTGTTGTCATTGGAGGTTTCCTTGATCTAAAGGAAATATTTTACAAGTTTTCTAACTTTACCAAAACAAATTTAGGACTGAATGCACTCATAGCTCACACCAATGATCAAAGCAAACTTTGGCATGAATTATTTCAACATATGAATTTTCGAAGCTTGAAACTGATGGTGAAACACAACATGCTTACTAGACTACCTAAGTTTTTCCGCTCTAAGGGAGTATGTGAAGGATGTATGCTTGGAAAGCATCATCAAGTTGCCTTTAAAATATGGAAATATTGGAGAGCTAAGGCTCCACTGAAACTTGTCCATAGTGACCCGTATTCCCTGAACAAACCATCACTAGTGGGTGCAATTTAAGTATTGACCTTCATTGATGACTTTTATAGGTACACTTAGGTATATTTATTGAAGAACAAGAGTCATGTATTTAAATAAACTTAATGAATTTAGGGAATTATATGAAAAACAATGTTATCGACTTGTGAAATGTTTAATATTAGATAACGTAGGAAAATATGCAAGTAATAATTTTGAAAATTACTTGTCATAGAATGGTATGCCTTTGTAAAGATATGTACCTTACACACCTTAAGAGAATGACATTGTTGAAAGAAATAATCGGACTTTGTTAGAAATGAAACATTGATTGCTACAAGCCAAAGGTTTATCAACTAGGTTTTGGGTAGAAGTTGTATATTGTCCAAATTATCTACTAAATCCAAGTCCTACTAAAATTGTATAGGTGTGACTCCAGTTAAAAAAAGGAGTGGAATAAAACCCTCAGTTGGGCACCTTAGAACCTTTGGATGCATAGAAGGAGTTCACATTTAAGATGATGAGACAAATAAATTGGATGTGAAGATTCATGCTTGTATCATGATAGGCTACTCCGAAGATTCAAAGGCCTACATGTTTTTTGACCCTATTAAATAGGATATTATCTGCAAAAGAGATGTTGTCTTTGATGAGAGTACCTTAGGTATCACTCTGTTGAATTCCTCTTCTATCTTGTTGAGCATTGATCATTTGGAAATTCTATGGAAATATAGATTGATTGACTACTTCACAAGACCATTGAATGGTTAGTTGACTTCTTTACCTAAATCGACCTACAATCAACCTTCTAAAACAAAATAGACTACACGATTTAGGACCTTTCTTGAGTCTAGAAATGATGATATTGGTATATGAACTCCTTTAGCAAAGGGGGTTTGTATTCCCAAATGGGAGACTGAGACAATCAAATATGTTGGAGTTGATGCAAGAGATATCAATGACTCAAGAAAAACTAGAAATTAGAAACAACATGGTAGGGTTTCTCTAATGGTGCATCTCCTAGGGGAATGCGATATAGACATATGTGCATGCACATGATCAACCTAAATGGGAAAATTCTATGGTTGATGAGTATAATTCCTTGATGAAGAATGACAAATGGGATTTAGTTCCTTGACTATAAGGAAAGAATGTAGTGAAATGTTGATGGGTCCATAAGACCAAATTCACATATGAAGACACCATTGAAAAACATAAGGCTCGTTTGGTAGCTAAGAGATTTTTTCAAGAAGAAGGCATCAATTACTTTGGGACCTTTTCCCTAGTTATAAATAAGAACCATGTTTGACTTATTCTTTCATTTATTTCTCACTTTGGATAGAAGGTATAATAGATGGATGTACAAAGTTTTTTTTTACATGAGGATCTCACTGGAGAGGAGTATATCGAACAACCCTCTAGTTTTGAGAAGGACGACAATCTTGTGTGCTAACTGAATACATCCTTATATGGTTTGAAATGGGAATCCAAGGCATGGTATGAGAATATTTACCATCTTTTTTTCAATCTTAGTTTCAAACATCATGAAAAAAATCATAGTATATATGTATTACATGTCAATGGTGAAGCATTATTTATTTATTTGTATGTATATGATACAATCATTACTATAAGAAATGCCAATTTTATTCTAGGTTTAAAAAAATAACTACTAGATACATTTGAGATGATTGACCTTGGTATGTTGCATTTATTTTTGGGCATCCAAGTCTTACAAATGGATGATGGTATCTTTATTTTTCAACTTGTTATCACATGAAGTTATTATGGGTCAATTTCATCCTTAGATTTTTAATTTTTATCCTTAGTCTTGTTTAAGTTTCACTTTGATCTCCTCTTTATGGTTTTATTAGGTTTAAAAAAAATAAAATTTAAGGTTGAATGTTGGTCCATACCTTTGGTTTATAACTTCATCTCATCACACTATTAGACAACCATCACCATCACCCTTATGCAAACACTACCCTGCCATGTCACCACTTCCACTATGTGCTTAAACCCCTCCACTCTTTCCCTCTACCCGTTAGAAGGTCAAATAAAATTCGCTTTAGTATGCTGCCAAATCATCAGAACATTTCATAGTGCACCTTGATTACATCTTCTCTCATTACCATTATTTCACTTATGAGGCTTTTGTCAACCAATCTCACTATTTTCTCAAAGATTTGAAATTTTCTCCTCGTTCAACGCTGTAGAAACTCCTAAGTTCAGACAGGCGCTGCAGAATCTGCTACGGACTAGATGGCATAGGGGAATTGGAGGTTAAAGTTGTTGTAGGCGGTTTCATAACATCTGAAGCATATCTACTATCAAGACATGGTGTCCTGGTACTCCTTGATTTTTCTGAGCTCTGTTGAAGATCACATTGAGGATATGCTTGTGTTTCTCGTCCTGTGCGCTGTGAATTGATAGTCTATATTACCAAACTACCTCTTTTACCTTAGCTATCACCAATTCTCAACTAGTTGCAGTATTTCCAGCCTCTTCTACTACAATTGATCCCATCCTACTATCACATCCATTGTGCCTATCTCTTTCTTGTCGCTTGTTGTTATACTGCGAAATCTGCTACGAATTATGCTGTGAATCCCTTGTTCTAGTGCTGCAAACCTATGCATCAAACTCAGTTGATCACATAGCTTGTATAAACTAATTTCCTTTAAATTTTCAATTGTTATTTCAAGTATAAAGTCTGTCTTCTTTGGAAATTTAAAGAGACTTGTTGATCAAAGTTTTGATGACCTTGCAAATGATGGTGAAATGTTAACCTAAAACTTTGGCAGTTACTTCCTCCTTGCATACCCTTTTTCCTGAAGGGTTTTATTCCTTCTTAACCATCAGTGGCCCTTTCATAAGTTCAAAATTCAAATAGGAAGGAAAACTCTGAAGCCTTAAAAGAATCTAGATTTTAAAAAGACCATCATTCCAAACCCCAAGACCTCTTCTCTTTGTTTGGCCTCTCATATCTCTTAGATTACTCTATTATTTTTCCTCCTATAATAGAAAATGGATACACCACAACAGACAAAGGCTCATAAGGGTGGGAGTGTAGTTAGGACCGAGCCTTATGATATGCAGTTATTTGATGTTGAACCTCTGATCAGAGAGGTCTTCCAAAGAGTTGGATGTTTAAATTTCTGTCAGAATATGCAGAGGGGACACCCTGAGGTAGACAGAGAGTTTGCCTTGAATTTTGATGGCACCAAAACCAAGGTGGGAACTCTTGAACTTGAGGTATCTAAATCCACCATTGCAACATCCACTGAGATACCTAACTCTGGTGAAAGATGGTTTAAATCCATGACTCTTAATGAAACCTTATCTAAAGAGTTCCTCAAACCAAAATGTTAGGGAGATAACCTATCAAAGGGAGTGACTATGAACCACTTGGTTGAGGGATTTGACATGATGTTAAGGGTGATCCAAATATATTTTACATGAGAGGGAATATTCAATATGATTTACCAATACCACATTAGACTTTTGCTGCACTTCATAGGAAAAGACCTAATGAACATCCCTTTCTATTTGTTTAGGAGTATGGGGAAAATGGTCGATAGGGTCCAAGGCTGTGGAAACAAGTGTTTTTCACTCAGGGTTAATTAGGATGCCTGTGATGGAGGATTTGAAGAAGAGAAACATACCTTGGGAGCAGTTCATTGCCTCTGCACATCTGCAATTAAATGTATCCCCTAGTCCTCAATATAAGGTGCAGATCCCTTTGCAAGATGATAATGTTGTTCACACAGAAACAAGTAAAAATGGAAATGGAAAAGACATTGCCAAATATGATGAGGATCCTAAGGAACAAGAAGAAGAATAAGGGGGATCTTATCAGTCTCCTTAAAGGGAATTTTCATGCCAACCAACTCCAAAATTAGCAGAAATTCCCTCAGCTAAAACCACAAGAAAAAGAGGGAGAAAGTTACTCTTCCCCTCACCAACTGTTGCAGTTGAGACTAGAGCTAGGAGGCCCTTCATGAGGTCATCAACCAAGAAGGAAACTACTAAAATAGAAGTCATAATTGAAGCTCTTGTCAAGAGGAAGGATAAGGGAAAAATTGAGACTGTTGAGAAACATTTTGAAGTCATAGACATAACCACTCCCCCTGAAAACCCTACCTTCAAAAGACTGACCACATAGCTTAGAGATGCCAGACAGGAGGTTGCTCACCTGAAGGAAGAAGGGTTGGCTGAGAGGAAAAAGTTGAAGGATCTTATGGATATGTATAAGGAAACCATTGATTTGGCTAGGTTTACAACAAGGATATTTCTACTCCTTCATAGGCAGCTTAGAAATCTATACAGGCAGAAAAAAGATTTACAATATCAGATTAGAAATCTCAATTTGGAGCTACAGCCTTTAAAAGATGATTTATCTCAAAGAAATCTGAATGTGCTAGCTCAAGCTGCAAACAGGAGGAGTACTAGACTCAGGAGGTGAAATGAAGTGGCTGAAAGACTCAGTTTTGAAGATGGTTATCCTTTCATTTTGAAGTTTTTGTGGGATATATCATGCTTATACTTGATTAGGTGGCTTCTACAGGATTATATACCTTTGGCTAACGTTTTTGGGTATTTTTGGCTCAAAATGCACAACATAGATAACTACAGGACATTCTGTAGTGCCTGGCACTGCGAAATTATCTACACATACATAAGCTGCAAATTCGTTGCGAAATCCACTGCAAAATGATTTAGACAGACAAAAAATGCAATATCTCTACATAATCTGCTGCAAAATAATCTACAAAGGTATTGTAGTTGTGTTACAATGTATGTTTGATTGTGATTATTATCAGTGTTTAAAATCTTAGATTGAAGAAGTTCTTGTGTCTGATTTTTTTCCTCATTTGTGTGCTAGTAAGTCCTGATGCTAATAGTAGACTAATTCATCCTTCTCATTTAAAGTTTTCCATCTACCCACACTTATATTTAAATTATTGACTAAAGTTAGCCAAGACCTCACTTTCTTATGCATTCTTTCCTATAAATTTCTATGTTTGAGCATTGCTATGCTTAGTTTTATCCATTTCACACTTTATCATAAATTTACAATTACAAACCTATTTGATGGGTACTGGTCTTATCCTCTAGTAGTCTGAGGGTGACTCTCAATGCTAAAATTCTTGGCGTCGTTGCCGGGGAATGGATTTGAAACATTTCCCTGGGATTGAACGAAAAAAGAAATATTGATTATGAAGGTGCATAATAAATCAGTACATATAAGACTGCAGTTTGCACCTGACGAATCCACTATTTCAGTTGTGTCTCCTAAAGGAAGACACAAGAGGTTTATCCCGCATCTACCTCTGGATACACCTGAAGCTGACCCAGAGAAGATTATCAAGAAGGGAAAGTCTTCTCAATAAGGATTTTTAGTTGTTGTTCTAGGTACTTCTGATCATTATCCTAATTCGAATTTTAAAAGACCAGTAACTATATCTAGTCCTCCTCTTTTAACCTATGTTGAAATTTCTAGAAATTTGGATCTTGAAGATTTCCCTGTAGAATACTCTTCTTTTTCTCCTAAATTGAAATAAGAAATTTTTGAAGTTCTTTCCTCTCCTAATGTTGTAAGTCGGTTTAGATTTGAAAGCTTAGAAGATTTTCCTACCTTGGGTTCTCCATCTCCTCCTTCCATTAAATTTGTTGTGACTAAAGAGGAAGAAACCTTAGTTACCTTGGAAACTACACCATCTTCTTCCAAGACTCACCCTCTCCTCGTGAAAACTGAAATCTCTCCATCCTACATTCCTCCTTCTCCCAAGTTACACATAATCAAGACTACAGTTGTACCTATCAACACTCAATCTCCTCCTTGTTCTCCTAGAATTTATAATCCAATAGTAGGTGCTAACCTTCCTAGAAATAGGATGGATTCCATAGTAGCTGCTAGGTATGACCCTGTTGTGTTGCCTCAGCTTATGAATGCTCTTCCAGTTGGAGACTACCTTATGTAAATTCCAACGTTTACAAGGGAATAGGACATAACTGTAGAGGAACACCTTGTATCCTTTTATAGCTATGCTACCAATCTTAATATTGAGAATGAAGATGCGTGGATGAGAGTTTTTATGCAAATCCTAGATGGTGAGGCTAGGAAATGGTTTAGGGGTTTAACTCCTGGATCTATTGTTGGAATTGAAGCTCTGGATGATGCCTTTCTGAGACATTGGGTATATAAGAAGGATTTCCTATACTATATCACAGATTTTGGGTCATTCAAGAGGAAATAAGGGGAATTTGTTTCAAATTTTTCAAAAAGATTTAATAAAATGTACATCAAAATCCCCACAGAAATTAAGCCCACATAAACTTCTACCAATATCACTTATGCCAGTGGTTTTGACCCTAAGTTTTGCCTCATGTTGATAGAAAGAAGATCTACCTCTCTAGCTCATATGAAAGATGCATCCTTGGAGGTAGAATCTAACATATTGGCAACTGACAAGCTTAGGGGAAAATATGATAGAGATAGGAGAAAAATTAGGGTTGAAGCTTCAACCTTTGATTCCTCTGGTTTCAATTCTCAATTTGATGAATTAACAAAATTGGTAAAATCACTTTTTTTTGAAATGGAAAAGATGAAACTTGAAGGAAAACATAATTATAGAAACACACAAAATGCTGATAATAGAGGAAATTTCAGGAGACCAAACAATTCCCCTCATGTCCTTCAAAGAGATCAAATAAATAGGGATATGGATGATCAAAAAGTACAAGACCCTCTCCAAAATAAGATGGTAGATGATGAAGTAGGAGAGGATGAATAAAATGATCCATAAATTCATTTTCTGGGTGATACCTCTCCATCCCCTCATTTAACTCAGTCTGCATATGAAGAGTCTCTTATGGACAACCAATTGAATGAATTGAGTAAAGGGGAAAAAGGAAATGAAAATCCAAATAAATACAACTTAAGGTCAAAGAAGAAGGAGGGGAAACCTAATCCATCAGATCAGCCCAATAAAACAAAAAATTCTGCTAGGGTTGTGGTTTCTAGCAACAAAGAAAAAGAGGAGAAAAAACCTCAAGAAGTGATTAAGACCCATGTCCCAGAAATTAAGGAGATCCTGAAATCTCCCTCTTCATTCAGCTTGGAGAATGAAATTCAAAAAATAAAAATTCCAGTACCATTTTTAGAGATGATTAAAAATGAAGAATTCAAAAAATATCTTTCTAAGATGCTACAACCCGAATCTTCCACCAATTTAATAGACTCGGTGAACCTTCAATATTAGAAACCAACAATCATATTAGGATATTTGGTAGAATACAGGGATGACTCTTCTCCTCCATTCTACACATCATTAAATATTCATGATAAAGTTTTGCACAACTACTTCATGGACTCAGGTGAATCTCATAACCCTATGCCCAAAACTATCATGGATGAGCTTGGTATGGAAATTACAAAAACCTATCATGACCTATACTCATTTGATTATAGAAAAGTGAAGTGCCTTGGGGTAATCAAAAACCTGGTCATTACCTCGTTTCAATTTCCCATGAAGAGTGTGGTCATGGATATTGTGGTGGATGATGTCCCCCCTAAGTTTGGGATGATATTGGCAAGATCTTGGATCAAGAGACTAGGGGGGAATTTGTAGATGGACCTTTTATATTCCACTATTCTTGTATTTGGAGGAGATCACATAAGGCTTTATAGGGAAGAACAACTAGCTTACATCATCAGTGATGAAGCTAATCCTACAAACCACCCCATTTTTGCAGTTGATACTGATTTACGATCTCGTATTTTACAACTCTCTGATGCTCCTCAATCACCTATTGAAATAAAAAAACAACTGATTAAAACTTGTGAGATACCTCCTCAATATACCCCTTTGTGGAAGATGTTTTTTGATGGAGCCTCTTCTAAAGAAGGTGTTGGTGCTGGAGTGGTCTTTATTTCCCCAACTCAAGAAATCATATCTTTGTCTTATAAACTAGAATTTGAAACTACAAATAATGTAGAAGAATATGAGGCTCTTGTTTTGGGTTTGAGGGCTACTAAAGAAATGAAGATTGAAGAGTTAGCAGTGTTTGGAGATGTTGAACTAATTGTATGTCAAGTTAAAAATCTATATCAATCTAAACACCCCAGATTGAGGACTTACATAAATGAATTTTGGTATCTTATTGATAATTTCTTCTCAGCTTTTAATATATCTTTTGTTCCAAGAGAAGAAAATACTATGGAAGATTCTTTGGCTATTTCTAGAAGTAATTTTAAAATTCCTTTGCCCCCAAGCTCAAATATGACGTGGAAGTGAATTATAGACCCTCTATACCTAACAATGTCAAAAATTGGAATGTATTTGAAGATGATCTTGAGATCAAGATATTTCTGGAAACCGTGGAAGATTTTTCTGCTCTTCATATTGATCAAGATCACGATGATACCAAAAGCCCTCATGTTGATATTTTCCTCAATAAAATTGCAAACCACAAGATTGTTTAATTGCCCAGTAACCATATTCCAAAAGGATTAGTTCCTTTGGAGAGATTATTTGACATAAATGATGTTGTTGTGAAGGTTAAAGGTTCAAGTAAAGAGGCTGATGTGACAAAATGCAACTTAGGTACAGAGGAAGATCCCAAATATGTAAATTTGTCTAGCAGTTTATCAAAAGAGAAAAGAGATGAGTATGTTAAACTTTTGAAGGAGTTTGTTGATGTATTTTCTTGGAAATATGAATATCTACAAACTTGTGACACAAGCATCATTGAGCATAAGATCCCTTAGAAGGAGGAGACCAAGTCATTTAGGCAGAAACTTAGACATATAAATCCCATGTTGCTATCTATTATGGAATAGGAAGTTAAGAATTTGCTTGATGCCAAGATCATCATACCTTTAAGGTACTATGAGTGGGTGGTTAACTTGGTCCCTGTGAGGAAGAAGGATGGTGAAATTAGACTTTGTGTTGATTTCATAAATTTGAACAGAAGTTCCAAGAAAGATAATTACCCTTTTCCAAATATGGAGCATATGTTGCAGAGGGTGACTGGCTCATCAAGGATGTCTATGATTGATGGATTCCCAGGCTACAATCAGATCTCTATCATGCCTGAATATAGAGAGAAGACAACCTTCACTACTCCTTGGGGCACATTCATGTATGCTAAAATGGCCTTTGTGCTAATGAATGCAGGAGCAACCTTTCAGTGAGCAATGGATATTTCCTTTATTGGGGAGAAGGAAAAATTTGTGGTCATATATCTGGATGACATTATAATATTCTCAAGATATGATAAGGAACATTATCATCATTTGAAAAAAGTCTACTTGAAGTGTAGAAAGTTTTGACTCTCTCTCAATCCTAATAAGTCTTTGTTTGCTATGAAAGAAGGCAAGTTGTTGGGACACATTGTATCAGCAGAAGGGGTAAGTATTGATTCAAGTAGAGTAGAGGCCATCCAGACTCTGTCTCTTCCTAGATCTAAGAAGGAAGTTTAGTATTTCTTAGGTAAAATAAATTTTTTGAGAAGATTCATCTCTAACTTTTTTGAATTGGTTAAGTACATCACATCTATGCTTAGAAAGGGGAATGAGGTGAAATGGATTGCTGAAGCTCAGGATTCTTTTGACCAAATCAAACAAGCATTGAATGAAGCACCTGTTCTCATCAGCCCTGATTATTCAAAGGAATTTTTGATATTCTCTTTTTCCTCATATGACACATTGGCTAATGTCCTTCTTCAGAAAAACACAGAGGGGTTGGAACAACCTATTTCCTTTTTTCAGCAGGGCATTGAAGGATGCATAGATGAGGTATGTGTTGACGATTAAAATCGTAACGATGAAATATGCCCGCAAAGTATTTCTAAAGTGATATTATTTAACAATGTTAATAATATAATACTAGTAGGTGGGACCCCTTTGTAGACTAGAGGAACAAGGATAGACATATTACACATGTTTTTCTGTTGTTTTTTATGTTGCCTACATAGTCCTACATTTTTTACGATGCATTCTTAATTTCATATTAGCATGATAATAAGTGGATAATGCATCATTGTGGAACACTCTTGGTAATAACTTGTGACATTGAACAAGTTCTATGGGTATGAGGATGATGTTGTTACAACTGCTACGTTACAACTTTGTTACTAATTCTTATGTTGATTACCTAACCACACGTATACAAGAGATATTCTAATTGTAGCATGATCAAAACAAAGGAAAAAACTATGAAAAGATCTTAAAGTGTAACAAAAGGAAATAATTTATATGTTTGAGCTATAATAAAAGACTATATGCAATTTAGAATGGAAAAGTTAAGGGATATTAGTGTTAGTCCTAACTATTATGCGATTTGTTGGTTAGTGGACTATTCAAATTTCATTATATTGGAATAGAGGCACATATATCATTTTTAATATGTATTATGGCAAGGGTTAACATGTAAGTTGTTGGGTGGTGCATTATGCAATGGATATTGTCTCATATTTCACAATGGTTTGGCATTGAATACACATTGGTTATATGGTTTAATTGCTGGTGAATGTGATGCTTATTGGGTTGTCTCGTACTTAAAATTAAATTGGCCAGGTGATGGAAGTGACATGCATTTACTGCACCTCACTCCATACTTTCCCTATCGCCCGTCACCCTATAATTATTCCATTGTTGCATTTTTTCGCTCTATTGGTTGTGAAGCTCCACATTTCCAAGCTCTTGGAAGAAAGAAGTCTCGGTCAACTCACCATTTAAGCATTTTCCCACATGTATGATTCTTTCTCTCTCCATCCATGATGTATTCTCTATTGTATGAACCAAATGATGGCTCAATGATGCTTGGATTCTGTGTGTTCTCGAGAATTTCGACTGTGTAAATGTGTGTTATGGATCTCTGTGATGACTGTAAAATGTTTAGCATTGCAAGCAAAGGAATGGGTATTTTAAGTTGCGCATTGGTTGTTTTCTCGGTCAGTTTAGTATCATGATGGGTCTCTGTGGAATAATAAGTGAACAATGGTACAATATGGCTCTGCATTGATGATGGATGGTTTTGTTCTACATATTACTGTCAGTTAACTCGTTCCCTCACAGTCATGGTGGTAACCCTTACCCAGTCCTAGAGGAATTTCCAATAGTTGTTATGTTCTTTCTTCAAACCCCAAGTCATGGTCATTGGCCCATTCTTACTGTCTTTTCACTGAAGTATCCCAAGATCCAGTCTTGGTTGGCATTAACGTTAATACATTCCTATATGGTTGTGGATTGATACAAGTTGTATCTGAGCATTCTGTCAAAAGGAGGAGTGTGTCCTCACTGGTGTCGTTGTCAAGTTGTTTGGCTCTTAAGTATTGGAAAGGGATGTTATATCTCTGTGTTTTTTTGTATAACCACCACTATTAAATTAACCCTTGCCTCCCATCTGCAAGTGTTAAATGCATAGTGTGCACTGGGTTATTTTACTCTGCCTTTTTTTTCTATCCTTGGGTGTTAACCATTTGTTCCGTCCAAGACTTGAAGTAATAAGTGAGACTATGTGGCTCACTGTTGTGTCTTTTTTGAAAGATATTTTTGCCTGTGGTTGATATAAGTCTCGTAAGACCTTCAACTCTCAATGTTGTTGTTTAAGGATGAACGAACTCTTGTTGCTTCCCTGCATTAGATTTTGACAGAGGTTGATTTAGACTCCATTGTCTTTTCTCACCTCAGGCACCTTCTGGGGTTGTCAAGTATTGAGTATCAGTGAATGGTTATGGAGGTATTTAAAACACATGCTCTCTCACCGAATCTCTGTCTTGTCCTTATATAGTAAAATTTTTGGAATAAGAATGAAACAGGAACATGCATACAGTCAAGGGTTGTCTTCCTTTTCATTATGGTTTCACTCACTGTGTTTTTACCAGTGTGGTCTTGATTGCAAATGGAAACACCTGTGGGGTTTTTCTAAGCCCGATCAAGGTTCTGGCCAGTTTAAAAAAATGATGCCTGTGCGTAGTTGGTTATGTTCATATATTATATTGGAAGCTCACACAGACTACCAATTGTTTTAGAAGGAAGTTATATCCCTGCTGATAAGGCTCAGGTTTTATGTTTTGGTTGATTGTTTTTTTGTGATTAATATGATGAAGACTGTGTATAATCAAGCATATTTTGAAGTATGTTCACGTTTTAAAAGAGACCTGTGTATATTTTAATTGGGACCGATTGTTGATTAGTAAACATTGGATGTTGATTATTATCGTGGTGCATTATGGATTATTAGGGATAGATGTCAAACATATTGCTATCTATTTTTTTCTATTATTTAAAAAAAAAGAAAAAAAGAAAGAAGGGATTAACGTTTTGTTAAGCATGACTGTTGAATGGAAAGGCTTATATATATATATATATATATATATATATATATATATATATATATATAAGTTATGATTGCACAAACTGTTATGAATTAAGGAATTCTGGGAAATTTAATTATTGGAACAACAAACAGTTTGGTATACAATTGAGAAGCAATGAATGTTGGTGCTTTTGGATTGATTTTAATACATAATTATGATTATTGATTTGTTTCATGAACAACATCCATTAAATTCCCTGTCATTTTCTCACTTTTTCGCTCATTACGAATCCCCTCAATATCCCAGATTCACTTTGCATGCCCTTTTCTTAAATTAAATTAAAATTAAATGGAAACTATGTATTACACCACTTAAAAGATAACACAGAGATGGATCACAGTTGATATGATTTTGTTATTGTAACACAATTGATTGTTTAATGATTTGTGGATCAGTAATAATGTTCTTACTCCGTTTCATTTTATCACTTTTCACTCGATAAAACCCTCTCATATATCCTAGAACCCTTATTCATCCCCTGCTCATTGACAATTATTAAATGAATTTTATGGATTGGATTGCATGGGTCTGATGTGATTGTTGAGCTAAACTTTGTTTCATATTAAAAGAGATGTCATGTATGTTTTTTTTAAGAAGCTAGTTGTTAATAAACGCCACATATAGGATGAGATTCTTCAGTAGAGGAAGCCATGCTCAAAATAACAGGGACAAAGGGAATTGGAATAGAGTGCTTAGAAGGCAAAGATTCTTGATACAATTTGATGCAGATCCACAAGAGTTAAACCAACTCTTCCAAGATGGATTTTTCAATTGGATTAGACAAGGGGTAGTCTAACCTAGACCAAAAAGGCCTCCCTTCCAACCCCAACATGTCCCTGGTATCCTTGTTTCCCCTCATGTTTCATTGCAACCTGAAGTTCCTAAGAATGACAGATGGTAGGATATTGTTCACCGAGTAGTCTCCCAACATCGTGGCTGACCCAATTTGTCCCTACCTGCTCCTCCTCCATAGATTAACCCAAATGTCCAAATTGCCCCTGCACACTCACCAGTACAATCCTCCCACACAAGCAAAAGACTCAAAACCAAAGCCCACCACACACATGACAAAGGAAAAGATGTTGTTGCCCCCTCCTCTCCCTCAAGTGATTTAGCCAAATCTGTTTCATCTCGCATGAATTTGAGGGATGCCTATTCTTATGTTATCAGTGAGATCAAGACTAAAGGCTCCACACATCCTAAGGCTAATTCAGGAAGGTCAAAGGGAGACAACAACAACAAAAGGAAAATTTCCTCCCAAAGTGGAAACTTTCCTCCCAAAGTGAGAACAGTTGACTGCTGAAGTTTTTGGAGAACATACTATTTTTGGATAGTTTGGATATTATATGTTTGGATATGGTTTAAAATATCATTGATGTTTAATTTTCAAATTATGAGAATGATGATGGGAGACACAAGGAGGGATGTGTTTGATTGATTGACTAGTTATGTTTATTTTTGTTAAGAAACTAAAGGGAGTCACAAGGGGTCCCACCTACTAGTTATTATTTATTAAAATACCCTTATTATTATTATTAAATTAATTCTTCCCCTAACTAAAAGTTAGTTGAGTTTTAGCTAACTTAACTAATAGAAGTAGTTGAACTACTTCAACTAATTTGAGATGCATAAAAGAAAAATGAGGAGGAAGAACAAAGGGGAGAATAGAAGGAGAAAACATACTAAGGTTTTCTCTTGAGTTTTATTGAGATAGTTCAGTTTTCATTCATTCTTCAATTCATTAAAAGCCTAATTATCTTTTATGACAACATGGTACTATTGTAGACAACAAGATTCAAGGTTGAATTACATCATTCAGACACTTTTTTTCAGAGGTGTTGATCTATCTTTGATAGTCTGTGTAGACTTGTCTGTTTATGAATTAAATTTCATGATTGATAAAGGATATTGTGCAGATTCGAGTGGGCAACAATCCGTGGTAAGATGATCCAACTTTTAAATTTTAGTTTTTTACTTTTTGTGAGAAGTCCTTTTGTATGTTTTTCATTAGGGACATCTAAGTTTGACTTTGGTCCAAACTCCCTCAGGGATTTTTGTAAAGAGAACGATTCTTTTGATTTCTTGGAATGAAATAAGCGATTGTTATTTTGTCTCATCTATGTTAATATGTGACTTGGTATTTTTTCTTTTGTCTCCACATTTACTTTTGCATCTGTTATATTTAGAAAATTATATGAAAATGTTGAATTTTACAACGATCTTCTGTTTTTTTTTAAATCAGCCTAAGGCCTTGTAACTAATACTTGTGGATTAGAAAACAATTTTTGAGGCTATAAACATAGGGTGATATTCCCATCTATCTTTCCTTAGCCAAGAAAGATCTAAAAATGCTTGCGTGATATTATTTCATATCTTTTCCTTGACATTTATTTGGCGACCATACTGGGGAGATTTTCCATATCTCTCTGGTTGATTTTTATGCTTGATTATCATTGAATTTATTTACATATCTGATATTGATCCTTTGACTGTTTCATTTCTTACTGACTGTACTTGTTGCAAGGCAACCCAATATTGAGCCCGGTCTTCAAGATCATACTAGCATTTCTTTAAACTTGTTTAATACCATCTTAGATACCACTAATACCCAGGTTGAGATTACTTGCTCATGGGCATCAATTGAACAAGAAAAAAGTGTCCAAGAACGTTGGGAAGCTAGGTAAAGACAACCTAGGAATCAACCATAGCTTTCTTTTTCCTATAGTTTTGATCATCTTTTCATGTCCTTAGACCCTTGTATCTCTAGGATAAGAAGAGGTTTATCACCAGAAATTAATCCTATAGCTGAAATAAAAAGAAGGAACGTTATTTTGTCAACCCAAAAAATTGCTCTAAGGAGAACTTTGTCTTATTCATCTAGTTCGTCTTTCTCCCCCTTACCTATCATTCACAAGATGACATCTAGTGGTGGATCTGGTGACACTGGAGGTGCTTATTCATCTCAATCTTCAACTTCGTCAGTGGTTAGTAGCTTATATAGTCACCAAGTCCTTGTCCAATCTACTACAAATCTCGCCAAAGACATTAAAAAGTATGGGATTTTTCAGTTTGAAGAAGATGCTACAACTACCGCATGGCATGTTTCCTCCCCTCTTAACCTAGCACCTGCTACTTGTCCACTTCCTAAATTCAAAGAGCATCTCCCTAGGTTTTCATGGAATAACATTGTCACTACGAATGAACACTTGGTGGCATTTTCTAGTGCCTGTCACAACATAGGAGCCAATGACAACAATACTTGTATGCACTTATTTGTGAATTCCCTTGAAGGGAAGGCTGCAGTCGATTTCTTTGATCTCCCTTCTAAGATTTTATCTACTTGGGAGGAGTTACTCTAAATGTTCAAATATACCTATGGGGAATCCAAAATCCTAGCCGAGCAGTTATGGGAGTACAATAACATCACTTATAAGGATGGTGAGACTATCAAGTCCTTCAACTTGCATTTCACCAAATTATACAACCAAATCCCTAAAATCATTCACTCTCATAACCAAGACACTTTCATGAATTATTATAATGAATTAACTCCCCCCTATCATCATAGGCTTGAGGAAAAGGCCATTGATAACCTTGGTTCTACTCTACACACTTGTTTAGAGTATGAAGAACAGCTTGAAAGAACATGTTTTCCTAAGGGAGACTCAGTTAAGTAGATAGACATGTCCTCCCTCTTACAACTTGTACAGGACATGAATAATCGAATGATAGCATATGAGAAGAAAGTAAATGTCCCCTCTCTTACCCCTGGAGCTTCATATTCTTCTGCATCCCCCTTTAGAAATCCAAATGAAAATAATTTTCAGCCTAAATCTATCATGCCTCGTAGTTGGTGTAACTTTTGCGAGGAACACCATGAGGAAAGTAGATGTGAGGTAAAGAAGAGTGTCAGAGATAAAATATTTGGTAAGAGACTTGAAACTACTATCATTGTCCTAGACTTTACAGACCCAGAGGATGTCATGATCATAAATACTAGGAATAAATCCTATGCTCCCAAAAGCAAATATGATCCTCGCCGCGCTTCTTCTATCCCAAGTTCATCTTCACCAACTGCTCTTGTTCTAGTTCCTAAGGCTCCTGATGGTCAAGGAACTACCTCCCCTCTTCCCTCTTCCAAATACAACATTCTAAATCAATTGGCCAACATCAAAGTAGATGCAACTCTCTTGGACATGGTTGTCATCCCTGAACAACAGAAGCATCTAAAAAATTTCATGGAAGGAAAAGCTTTCATTGTAGCCAACTTCTTTGAAGTGGTAGATGAAGAGGATTTTTCTGTAAATAAAGTAGGTGTACATAAATTTAGACACCCTATAAAAAATCCCCCATTTTATATTTATGTAAATATTATGGATAAGATTTCCCATTGTTGCCTCATTGACGGCGGTTCGGGCCCAAGTGTAATGTTGAAAATTATTATGGAAGAGATAGGCTTGTCTTGTAGAAATGAAAACGCCAGAAGCATGCTCTCTTATAATAGTTTACAACAAACGACCATAGGTGAAATCAAGGACATGACCTTGGTTTTGTGCGTGCATCCTGGAATAAGGAAAACCCTTAATATTCAGGTAATATATATGTCAATGAGTAATTACTCGATCATCTTAGGAAGAGATTGGAAAGATTTGGCAGGTGGATACCTCTCACTCGACGGGACACACTTATCCGTTCCTTGGAATGGTAGAAACATCACAATCCTAAGAGAGGGGAGAATTTCACCTTACATAAAAAGTGTCCCACAACCTAATGTGAATTATATCGAGGAGGACCTAGGAGTGTATTCTATCTTTGCAGATGAGGACAACACTACCTTGGAACAAATCGACTTAGAGGATGGGATATGGCATATGAACTTTGATGGCTCATGCTCTAATGAAGGAAACAAAGATGGTATTATCTTGTACTCTCCTATGGGTAAGATTCATAACTTTTCCTATAGGTTAGATTTTTCTTGCACAAACAATGTCACTAAATTTGAAGCGTTACTACTAGGAATTGAAAATGCCTATAATATGGGTTGTGGTCACCTTATATTTTTTTGGGATTCCAAACTTGTTGTAAACCTTGTATGTAAGATATGCTCTCATAGAAACAATTTAATAAAACGCTATACCCAAAAATTTTGGGCACTTATCTCGAACTTACTATCTTTCAACATCACTCATGTTAAAAGGGAATTGAACTCAATGGCTGACAGGTTAACTGTTTTTGCAGCCTCTCCTACTTGGAAAATTATGCCACAAAGACTTGATTGTACCTTTCAATCTCTGTATCGTCCTCACATCCATGACAACATAGAGTCATGGCAGGTCTTTCCTAGTGATGAGAGCATATGTTCTTTCATTCAAAATGGACCTTATAATCCTAAGGAAATTATATCGATAGAAGATAACAAAATTCCAAAAGGCTTGACTCTTATAGAACGTTCATTTTCATCGAGTGATGTAGGAAAAACAAAAAAAACATAAAGAAGAGGAGTAAAAAAGGAAAGTGGGTGAAACAATTTCCTTAAACATTGGAACACTCGAGTCTCCAAAGAATGTTAAAATAGGTGCCCAATGTTCTGATGAAGAAAAATTGAAGTTCACCAAGTTGCTTGGTGAATTTCAAGATGTTTTTTCTTGGTCTTATGAGGATCTTCATGGTTTTGATCCTACTCTTATACAATATGCCATTCCTATCAAGGAGGGCATAAAACCAGTTAGGAAAAAACAAAGATCCATTAACCCTGCACTGGAAGCAACTATTCGAAAGGAGTTGGAAAAACTCTTGAAGGTTGGGATCATTTTCTCGATTAAGTATTCTGAGTGGGTTTCCAATTTGGTTCCCATTTGGAAAACAACTGGTCAAATCAGATTATGCGTAGATTTTCACGAATTGAATAGGGCTAGTATAAAATATCACTTTCCTCTCCCTAATATGGAAATGATTTTGCAGCAAGTTGCATGGTCACAGATGATGTCCTTACCTGACGATTTTTCTGGTTATAATCAAATCAAGGTAAAAAGGGCATAAAAATATTAAACCACTTTTATTACTCGTTGGAGAACTTTTGCTTATGAACATATGCCTTTTGTATTATCTAATGCAGGTGCCACTTTTCAAAGAGCTATGCAAATAGATTTTGACAATTTGATCAACAAGATTATTCAGATCTATCTTGATGACTTAAATGTCTATTCTTAAAAACGATCAGATCATTTTGGTCATATTAAAAGAGTTCTCATGCGATGGATGAAATTTGGCATTTCACTAAATCCTTCTAAGTCTATTTTTGGCATTACCAAGGGCAAGCTCCTTGGACACATTGTCTTCGATTTAGGAATAAGTATTGATCCTGAAAGGATTGCCACTATTCTAAATTTGCCTGCTCCCACTTCCAAGAAGGAGGTTCAAGATTTTATGGGTGTTATTAACTTTGTTCGTAGGTTTGTTCTTGATTTTGCCGTAATGGTCAAGCCAATTCATAATCTGCTTAAGAAAGATAGTTCCTTTTCTTGGACAAATGATGTCAAAAATGCTTTTGTAGGGATCAAGAAAGAAACCAGTTTCACACCAGTTTTGGAAAAGCCATATTTTGAGAAAGAATTTATGATATATACTAATGCCACAGAGGAAGCAATTTCTGCTATCCTCATGCAATGTGATGACCAAGGTAATGAAAAACCAGTGGCTTACATGAGTCAAATCTTGTCTGATGATGAGTTTAAATATTCTTTTATTGAAAAGCATGTTTTCACTCTTGTTAAAGATGTTGAAAAGTTTCACCACTTCATCTTAGGTAAGCACATGTTGGTAAAAGTCCCTTTAGCCGCTGTCAAGTTTTTTCTCTCACAAACTTATCTTTCAGGGAAGCTTGCTGATGAGTATTCTATATGCACTAAATCCATCAATTAAATTGTAAACCCGGGTAAGTAAACTTAGATTTGTAGCACTGTATGTGCCAAGGCAGAAAATCTAGAGGAAGTATTGTCTATATAAGGAGATGGTCTGTCTAAGGATTAATCTACTTAAGAAATGATTCTTTCACCTTTATCAATTAGAAAATCCTATTAATGAACTTGAACTATTTACCCTAAGAAGATTTAAACAATGGATCGATGGATTATTCCTAAAGAATCAAATAAAACCCTACTTTGAACAAGTTAACCTATTCAATCTAATGAGAAACAACAAGTAAATTACTTTGATCTTTTATATTTTAAGCAAATAAGAAATCAAACAACTAACCTATTAAAACTATTGAGCAAGTAAACTCTATTCTTAAAGCAAAAATCATAATCATTTCTATTCTGCAAAGGAGAAATCTTAACCTACTTAATCAAAAACATCATGACTATATTCAGAAATTAATCAGAACTATTCTTAATTTGCAATAACATGAAAATCAAAGATGATGATTATGTCTTCAGTGCCTAATAACATCATGATGACATCTGATGATTAGTGATAGTTCAAGAGGAATTACTTCAATGTTGACTTCTACGGAGAAATAAAAAGTTTGAATCAAGCAATCTAACGAACGCTTTGCCATCATAGAAAAAACATTAAATATATTGAAAATCCATGTGATCTCTAAATTTCATACATCTATCATCGATGATAAAAAAAATACTCTGATATTAATTTAAACAAACTCTTATGCTAACTCAAGTGAATTTACAAGATTATAAACTTATGACTAGAAAGATTAATTCAAATTCAAACTTCTAATTAAAATCACAACTCAAATCTAAAACTGAGATTTCATAAATTAAACTAGGCGAATCCTATCATTAAAATTCAAATGTCAAACTGGAATGCTTGTAAAAACATAATCCAAAATCTACTTCTATATTAACATACTAAAAAAAGATTGATAAACAAAATAGATCTATGAAATTATAACTTGAACTGAGAATTAAATCAATTAATAAAACTTGCAATTATTTATCCATCGAAACTTGCAAAAGAAACTCTGTCTTAAACTAATCCTCTGTTCTAAATACTACTCTGTTTTAACTTGCAGAAACTAATTTAACACTTTAACACACCATCTAAGTTAGTAGCTTGCAATCCAGTCACTAAGAAATAAAAGACACAACATAAAAAATAACTAACTCCTACAAGCAACCTGCAAAAGAGAAATTGGACAATTAAATTATAAACAACAAACACAATATTAAAACTACAAAATACATATAACAGAGAAATCAAATGAATTATAACTACACAACTGAAATACAGGATGTATCTATCTAAGTATTCACCCAGACCACTGGTGCCCCCCCCAGCAAGTCGTGGCTACTCCTCAATAGAAAATCACAAGCTCAAATTAACATGGTTTTGTCATTAACTTAAAAACGCAGTCTGAACATAAGTTTGCAGAGATGTCTCAATTACACAATAAAAATATTCTTAAATTTATGTCTTTGGTCTGGCCACTATTGGTGGTATTTATAGCGATTATAGTTCGAGAAGTCGACCACTGGAAGGGTCAAACTCCTCCAAAAATGGCAACTTCCATTAAATGTTCTGTAACAACTTTGGCTTCTTGAAGCTGAATGAGCCACTCAGTGATTAGCATAACTGCCTAATTTGAGATGTCAGGAGCTCAGTAGATGGAGGCCATGAGGGGGCCTAGGAGCTAAAAACCTAGGTCCCTGATTCACCTAGCACATGCCGCCAATACACCAACCGCCAACTCTCCTATGCTCTAAGTGTTGGATCGCATGCCAGATGGAGTGTCGGATCGCATACCACATGGGGTGTTGGATGGAGTGTCGAACGAGCTTCTAGATGGAGGATCGAATCGCGAATTCTCCCTGTTACACACATATCACACTTTAGATCCTCATAATCATCAAATCGATCTAAATTTAACTCAAAACCATTGTAAAATATTGATTGCGCATACATGTTATAAATCCATGATGAATTGATACAAGATCCTTCGAAAAATTCTTCAAAATGGTCAATAACATATATAATACTAGTGCAAAAAGGATTCAATCATCACCACAAAAGAATCAAAATATGATCCCAACATTTCCCCATGCCTAAGGATTTGCAGGTCCCACTGCAAACAAAATTGAATTACCCAATATGACTAGACTCACTGAGAAGGGGATGGATTAGCTTTAGAAGCTTCTTGCCCTAAAGGCTTTGTCTTGGCCCTCTTGTGATGTTTCAATTGTGCACAGAGGCTATGATTTTCATTATTCATTTGATGAACCAATCGTTGGATGGAATTCACCTTTTCTTGTAATATTGCATTGTCGTGGTGGAGATGCCTATCTATGGTCTTCCTCTCTTCAAACTGTTGCAACAATTGAACATTTTCTTGTTGTAAATTTTCAATGACTGGAGTATGATTAGATATCTCAGAGGAGGGATTGGATCCCTTGATGGATGTAGAGAGTCTATCATCTTTGGGATCTGGTGTAGGTATCCATGAGGTAGGAGTAACAGAGGGTTTATGAGAGGGAATGAGTTCAGATTTTACTTCTCTATCAGGCTCCAACTCTTTTGCAAAAACTTCCCTAAGTATTTTATGGGGGATTTCAAGATTGGAAGATACTTGGATAGGATCTGAAGTGCTTGGGGGTTTTACATTAGGTTTCCCACTCACATTCCGGGATTTTTTTCGAAAAGATCCTCCTTTGAACTGATTGTCTCTTCTATTTGTAGGGACTACAAGGAAATCTTGTTGAATTTCCTCTTGTAACTTCTTGGGTTGAGGATCAATAGATGTTGAGGGCATTGGAGAATTATCAATAGGATTTTTAGTTTCTTGGTCTTTTGTTTAGGTAGAGAGATAGCTTGAGTAGGAGGGTTTGGAGTCTTTGGAGAATGAGGTTTGGATGGAATAACAATCCCTAAATCAAGTGATTTCTTGCTGGTTTTGATTGTGAGATGGGAGTTTGAAAATTGATAGATGAATTCATCCCATGTCTTCCCCTATTTTTTCAACTCGGCTATGACACGAAATTTGATGATTCTGTGGTGGAATAGACTGTTATGAGGATTGTCCACATTCTTTCATACTTGGGAAGACATATTCTCAAGACTTTTCAAGAAGTAAAAAGGAAAATTCAAGGGCATATTAAATTGGAAATGAGCTAATAGATGAAAATGCCAATCTTTAAAAACATAGTATCTACCTTCACAAGCGATAATTCTGGTAATGACAATCAGGGGGTTAATCATCTCATCTTTAACCCACTCTTTAGAGTACCCCTTAGCTCCAGAATTTTTTTGAAACTCAGGCTCGAAAACTCTATTGTAGCTTGGGCGTGGCAATTGGTGGTGCTTGAATCAACAATCTCCAACCCGTGGCAACTTCGTGGCTGAGACAATTGACTCCTCAGATACCAAGAAGGCCATATATCCCACGCGCGCCATCCTCGCATCGAACGAGAGAATTGCAATGAAACACCATCATCATGGCCTTGTAGACATGCCAAGAAGGGTCCCCACCCTGCACGAAGGAAGACCTCCCTACACTCTTCCAATTCGGGGATGGCTAGGAGGTCAAAATAGGAGGAAGGCTCATATCGTTTGGGCATGGTTACAACGTAGAGGATGAGAAGAGGAGAGAAATTGAACAAAGGAGTGAATTTGGGCAGAGGACGAGCACAACTGGGTAGAGGATGAGAGCAACACAACGAGCAGGCATGAGTGAAATATCCATTTGGAGCTAGCCCTTCGATTTTGAATGTGCTCAAGGTGGAAACGGTTGAATTCGTTGGTGAATTCATCACACACAATTTGTCATGTGTGACTATGACTGCGTCGATTTTAAATTCGAAGGGTGTCCTTTGGAGGAAAATGTAATGATGAGAGAATTAGATCAATGTCCAAGTCTTCGACTTGGACTTTTGATCATAAAAATTCATTTAGAGATGTATAATTTAACTATCAAATTCCATTTAATCCATATCATAATACAAATGGACAGTCAGATCAATTCAAACGATTCATGTTTACCTGTAATCGTGGTCACTTATTATGTGTGCACACCTCATCTGATCCTTCATATGGTGCGTCATCCAGTCATCCACATGGCACCCCATATGGTCTTCCAAATGGAACTCCATACGACACTACATATGGCACTCCATATGGTACTCCTATGCAAAATGAAATTTTTTCGTATTGTAATGGATGTTTTATCCATAGTACTCAACTTAGATACTTCTGACTGTCATGGTGAGCAGGAGTAGAGACATGATAAGAGTGTTCCACTGTTACTTGATTTTTCATTGTGCTTGCACATTATAACAATTTGTTCCTCTGTCTCAAGGCATGTAACACAAATCTATAATGAACAATCTGTAAAAAAAAAACTATTTAAGTGGTATGTCGAAGAAATGTACAAAAGGTTTATAACACACTGTGAATTTATCATTTCAATAAAAAGTAACTGCTGATATAATAACCCATATCATGAAAACAATATACATAAATTTTTACAAAGATTATACTTCTTCCCATGGATTATAGATAGGCAGTATTTTCATTTGTCATCTCATGAAACCCCTCCCCCACTCCTAAGGATTGTGACACCTCACAATAAAAAATATAGGAAACTAGTCAATTCTCCCAATAGAAGAAGATTTACAACTTGTTAAGTGTAGAGACAAATTTCACATATAGGTCTGATGAGACAGTTAGAATATGGCCCCACTTATAGGATAGAACATCCTACATATAGTTAAGAAGAGGTAGGCACGATATTTTTAAGATAGTCTCAAATTTAGTTCCCAATGGAAGATTTATGGAATTCATTAACCTTAGCTTAACCATACATACTTCTTGTCAGATTTGTATACAAGTAATGTTGTACATCAGGACAAGTTTAAGATTTAAAAATTTCTTATTTTTTGTCAGATTATCATCCTCACTGGGTAGAATGCCCCGCTACCAGCAAGCCTGTTTAGTACTCCGACGGGTTTACCTAGTCATACCACAGGCTGATACCCGCTACCAGCAGACTTGTTCAGTATCCCGACGGGTTAGCCTCTTAACCCCTCAAATACTGGCCCACCATCTTGTAAGATTTTAATATAAAGATTTCTATGTGCAAGAATATGGGGGGACAACTCTAATTTTTTTTTATTTTTTATTTTTAAAATTGGGATGGTATTTATGTTATAGGATGACTCTCCTTTATATATTCCTTAGAGATTTTCCTGATGTAAGGGGTACTTAAGCGGACGTAGCCTATCTAAAGATATGATATAATCAAGCATTTTTAGTGTGTAGTGGATGGTAACATTGGGAAATAACAGAAATGTATCTTTAGGCTCAACTCACTTTCTTTATTTTTTAAGTTATTGTGATGTTTCCATGGCTAACCGCTAATCATACCTCCTTGTTAATCTTTAATAAAGATACTTTACTCACTTACTCAAGGTTATTGGGGAAACTGTATGAGTAACCTCTAAGTTTGATGGTTACGGTATCACTTCCTTATATCCTCTAGTGGTGAAGGTTTAAGAGCAACTGCCATTAAAGATGCCTTGAGAAAAAGAAGATGTAAATATTTGCAAAAATGTGGCTAATTATCGCAAGTCATTATTCAATTGATGGTTAGAAGATGAAAAGGTTTAAATATAGAAATATTTTGAAGAAAAATACTTCCCTTTATGTCTCCTTGAAATTGTCTACTCCTGGTGAAATATATACCTACATAAATCTCTAGAATTGTCTATCAACATACTTCAAAATTATTTACATATGTACTGTCTAAAATTCAGGGAAAAAATCAAGAACAAGGGGGAACTTCCCCATCTACTAAGGACAATGCCTTATCAGTTGACATGACTTGTAGAAAATATTCTTTGGAAATGGGTCTGTGATAAAGTTTGAGTCGATGTCCATTTACTACGAAGGATACTTGTGCATCGTCAATTGTTTTAATTTTCACAGGCCCATTGTCATACACGGTGACTACCTCATAAGGACCCAACCACTGAGTGGTAAGTTTTCCTTTGAAAGTTTTAAATCGAGAGACAAACAACAAATCCCAATCCCGAGGTTGGAAGTGTTTCTTCTTAATAAACTTGTCATGCCACTTGCTCCTCTGGTTCTAGACTAATATTGTTCGTTGGATAGCATCTTGCCTAAT
This sequence comes from Picea engelmannii, assembly GCA_009831015.1. Classification (NCBI taxonomy): domain Eukaryota; kingdom Viridiplantae; phylum Streptophyta; class Pinopsida; order Pinales; family Pinaceae; genus Picea; species Picea engelmannii. The sequence continues at coordinate 23,857 of ML789227.1, read as the reverse complement.
CTCATGCAACTCGTTTAATTGTAGGGCTCATTGTTTTTGAGCCTAATCTAAGTTTAATCCCAATTTTTCCGCAATACAGAAGGTCCTTACTTGGAATTCTATTGGTAGAAGTACTTGTTTCCCATACACTAGCTCATAAGGCGTATTCCTAGTGGTGTTTCTCCAGGTGGTCCGATATGACCACAAAGCCTCTGGAAGCCTATCAACCCAATCTCGATGATGAAATTGAACAATCTTGGTTAAGATAGATTCCAGAACTTTGTTTTTGGACTCTACCTGACCATTATCTTATGGGTGATATGGAGAAGACTTGTAGTGCTTGATCCCATATTTGATCTGGGATCTTTCTGTCAGGTGACTTATTAACGAATTGCATAAAATGAACATAAACAAAAGTACACCATAAAGAAGGAAAAGCTCAAAATCAAAGAGACATAATCATTCAATATGATCACAAATAACTTGATAATGGAGTTCATCCCTAGTGGACTACGTCTCCGGGTCCTGCTCTCAAATGGGTAGGTATTTTTATTAACTCCACAAAAGAATTGGGCAAAATACATAAGTATACCTCATTCTGGAGTTAAGCCACATAATATTTTCTCAGATCAGAAAACTAACCCCACCACTGTGTTTGTGGCGTCGTTTTACCTAAAAATGACTATCTCCATGCCTCAATCTGATTCAGACACTTTCAGGCCCCCAAGACACCCCTACCTCGGTTTTAGTCCCAATGCTCCTGCAATTAATGACTAACAGATCTCGAAATCCATGCCAAAATCTAGAAAACTGTGCCCAAATTTGTATTGTACAAATGCACTCATCTTGCCCCTTCTCTGTGCTCTTGTGTGTTCGAATGCATTGGCAGAAAGCCCTTCTTATACAATTTGGCGACAATTATGTAATAAATGTGGTTGTTGGCAGAGTGGTTAGCTGAGGCTAAGTCAATAATTTAGTTGGCAGAGGTCTCGGGGTCGAATCCCATGGGCCTCCCCTTTTGGAAAGTGGTTACAACTTATGGCGGAGATTCTGGTGTCGGTTTAGCGGTGGTTTAAACTGGAAAATAGTTCTAAATATAGCGGAATATGCTATATATGGAGGAGGTTGAGTTAAGCCCCTAGGCGGGTGGAATATTATGGTCACGTGGGCTAAATCATGCGAACAGGGGCTGCGCTAAAGGCCGAACCCCTCCCTTTGGCACCTTATATAGTTTTCAAACTTAAATAATATTAAAACCATATTATTAACAAGACCTATAGTGTGGTGTAATGGTTAGCCTCTGTGTGTGGGGCCTTTGGGTTACTTGGAGGTTATGAGTTCGACTCTTGGGGAGTTGATAATTTTTTTTCATATTCCAACCATTGGAGGGGTGCCACATGGCATCCCATGATTGGTCCACGTGGCACCATATAACTTGTCCATGAAAAATGCCATTTGTCACCATATGATTCACCCATGAAAACTGACACATGTCATCACTTTACTTGCCCACATGTATGCATCCTTGCCACGCCATCTTGCCAACTTAGCTGTGCCACATGTCACCCTTGTAGTGGTGCCACGTGTCACTTTGACTTTTGTCTTTTTGACCAAGTTTGACTGCCTATAACTTTTGATCCGTAACTTCGTTTGACGAACCGTTTGCGTTGTTAGAAATATTGTGACGCGATCTTTGTGATTATTCTATTTTCACCGAGTTTTAGGAACTTTGATTTTTTTTCCTTTTTCTGCCTGCTGAATCCATTCTGCGCATTCTGATTTGCTTCTGTGTATTCTGAGTTATCTTAACCTTCTATGGATCCATTTTGGATCAATATTTCTCTGTTAATTCTCTCATCAGCTTGGAAGTGAATTGAGTGCCTTGGTCTGTAACAATTTCACGAGGAACACCAAAGCGGGTAAAGATGTCTTCATAAATGAATTCGACAATGGATTTTTTGGTAGCCCTGAATAGGGATTTTTCCTCTACCCACTTGGTGACATAATCTATACAAACCAAAATATACTTTTTCTTATGAGACATGGGTGAAATTGGTCCTACAAAGTCAAGGGCCCATTTCTCAGAAGGTTCTATCATAACTTGGGCACACAAGGGAATTTTGTCAGCTGACATGGGTCTTCCTATCCTTTGACAGATATCACAACTCCTCACATACTTGGTGGAATCCTTAAAAATTCTAGGCCAATAGTAACCTAAATGTAACACCTTATATGTTGTATGTTTGTCAAAAAAATGGCCACCACATGGTCCATCATGACAACTAAGTAGGATTTCTGGTATCTCATCTTCTCAGACACATCTATGAATAATCAAGTCTGGACCAGTACAAAAACTTTCATGGCCAACCCAAGAGTAGTTGACACTTTGTGTAATAATTCTATGCTTTTCATGAGGTGACAAATGAGATGGTAAATTCCTAGTAGCCAAATAGTTTTCCATATGTGCAAACCATGGGGTATTTATAGAGAGGGAAAAAGGTGCTCATATGGGAAACTATCATCAATCGGAATATCATCATCCTCATGTTTTATGCGTGAAAGAAAATCAACTACCAAATTCTCCTTTCCAGGTCGATCAAGGACAACAATATTGAACTCTTGCAATAGCAAGAGCCACCTAGTCACTTGGCCATTAGTAATGGGTTTATTCATGAAAAATCTAATGACTGAGTGATATGTATGTACAAATACTTCATAACCTATGATGTAGTGGAAAAACTTATTAATAGCATGAGCTATTGCCAATAATTCCTTTTTGATAACTGTATAGTTTAACTTGGTAGGGGGCAAGTTCTTGCTCACAAAATAAATGGCATAGGACTGATGGTCTTCTTTCTGCCCTAATACTCCTCCTATTGCAGTATCAAAGGCATCAGTGGATATGTGAGAAGAGCCCAATTGGCCCCCCTAAGAACTGCTGCCACAAACAACTTAGCTTTCAGAGTTTCAAAGGCAGTTTGACACTACTCAGTCCAAAGAAAATAAAAATCCTTTATTAACAATCCAAACATGGGTGCAACAATCTTTGTGAAATTTTCAATAATTCATCGGTAGTATCCAACATGTCCAAGAAATATTATCACCTCTTTTTTATTCTTGGGGGGTGGAAGTCTGACGATGACCTCAATATTAGCAAGATTGACTTTAATCCCTTCAGATGAAACTTGATGTCCTAGAACCACTCCTCCAGTCAACAACATTTTACATTTTTCATGACTTAAGGATAGGTTCATTTCTTGGCATTTGATAAGGACTTTTTATAAGTTATCTAAGGCTTCTTGGTAAGTATTTCCATATACTGTAAATTCATCCATGTATACCTCCACACAATCATGAATAAGATCAACAAATATCCCTAGTACTTCTTTTTAAAATGTGGTAGGGGAATTGCACAATCCAAATGGTAAGATCCTATAGGCATAGGTGCCCCAAGGAAAAGTGAAAGTAGTCTTGTCATGATCCTCGAGTGCTATGAGAATTTGATTATACCTACTATATCCATCTAAAAAGGAGAAGTATTTCTTTCTTGACAAGGTATCCAAGACTTGGTCAATGAAAGGAAGAGGAAAATAATCCTTTAGAGTGGCCTTGTTAAGCTCCTAGAAATCGACACAAATTCTCCATTTCATGGTTAATTTCTTTGGAACCAATACAAGGAGGGATACCAATTTACTGTTGGAGATGGGCTAAATAAATCTGACATTTAATAACTTTTGTATCTCCTCTTTTACTATATCCATGAGTGTTGGGTTCATCCTCCTCTGGGGTTGCCTAACAGGTGTTACTTCCCCCTAGGTATATATGTGATGAATGCATGTGTCAGGGTGTATACCCTTCATGTCATTTTATTCCTAGGCGAATGCCCCTGATTGTTCTTTAAGGACACTTATAACTTCTTTTGTTGGTCTGCATCTAGTCCCAAATTTATATGTAGAAATTTCCCTAGACTAATCTCATAGGGCATGGTGTAAGATGTGGCAGAGTCGTCTATATCGAAGATAAAAAATGTCGAAGACAAAATCGATGGGTCCAACTGTTCCTAAAATTATTCCCCAAACATGTACTCAAATTGGGAAAAATTTGTGGAAAATCAACACACGTGATAGCAGAAATAAACTGATTTATCACATTTTCCGTTGTGTGCTCCTGAAGTGCCCAGGAATGATCACTTGGAAACATGAGCTCTTCCCAGTCCTCATTTTCATTATGGACATTCAAGACACCATATATTCTCCATGATAGGTTTATCTAGTGGATATATGGTGATTTTATGTATAGAGAGTCAATTTGATATGGTCATTTCTCTCTCTCTCTACAACCAATAAATGCATTGGTTGTGGCCAACCAAGGTCTTCTCAAAATAACGAGATGCCCTTTGGTAGGATCCTTTGAGTGAATGAAAATAAAGACTAATGGGTACTCCCATGAGGCTAAAGAAACTATGATATCATCCAAGATTCCTTCAGGTATAATCTTTGTCTTATCTGCTAATTCCAAAATAGTTGGGGTAGGTCTAAGAAGAGGTTTTAACTGTAATTCCTCCAAGGTAGTAACAATCATAACATTGATGGTTGCCCTTAGGTCTATGAGAGTGTTTTCGATTGTAACCTCATTAATGGTTATGGTCACTAGGAGGTTCCTTGGGTTCCCATATTTTATGACCTTAGGCTACTCTGATATGTACTCAAAGATTTCTTTGATCAAATGTATTGTTGGAGGATCCTTATGCTTCCTTCGCGGCTTCTTAATACACAATTATTTGACCACCTTACTATAGATTGGAATATCTTTAATGGCTTGTAGGAAGGGAATTTTGACACATATATTCTTCAATTAATTCAAGATGTCAAATTTCGGTCGAGTGGTAGGTTTCTCAATCACTAATCGTTCTGGATAAGGAGGGGCCTTCGTAATTTGTGAAGGTTCATTTTGGAGAAGCTTGGGTTCCTGGTCTTTAGGAATGATAACATCTTCCCACCTAGTGTCATTTGTGGGTTGTTTGGGGGTTTCCTCTTCTTCTTCTTCCCGGATGACTACTGAAGGCCTCTTCCTGTCCAAAACTTTTCTCAACCTTAGTTGAATCTCCTGCAATGGAACAAGAGAAATAACATACGTCGAGAAGGCTTGCATCTCAACATTGTGAAGAGGTTGAGTGGTTTTGTTATTGGGATTGGGAATTGGTTGTTCCGGTATTAATGTTGGTCTTGGGGAGCTTTCGTTCTAATATTGTTGTAGTTGTTGTGGAATAGGAGGTAAAGGTGGTGGAACAAAACTTGGCAGAAGTTGTGGAATGTTTGGTGGAAACTGAGGGTAAGGATGGTTAAGCATAGGGACAGGTGGAGCTTCAGGGTTCCTTTGGTTATGCCCTCCTCTCCATCCTTGAATCCAAGGATGGTGATATTGTGTAGACCGGTTTTTCCAACTTGGCGAGTTCCACTGTTGTGGTTGTTGATAATAGGATGGAACTTGCGGCTGTAGATCCGGGTATGTAGGCTGATTCCTAGGTTGCCATGGCCTCCTAGGTGCATAAGAGGACTCCCCAGGATTCCCACTTCTGTAGATGGCTAACAAACTAGGCATTAATGGACATTTTTCAGTTGAGTGGTCCTCCATGCAGAAGCCACAAACTGAAATTTTATCTAATGGGCATTCCCTTGAGGAATGCTTCCTCCCGCATCTTGGGAAAAATATGCTCATTGCTGCATTTTCCTCCTCCTATTTCGTTTTAATCTTTAGGGTGTCCAATTGGGAACCTATTGTGCTTAAGATATCCATTTTTTAGTTCTTTAAGAGGTTCCCTATATCTACCCTTGTGATCCCACTTGAACTAACTAGTTTTAAGTTTCTACTATAAGGATCCCAAACATTCTTCCTTGTTTTAGCTCTACTCCTCGAGTAATTCTTACACATTTCACAGATTTTGACAAATGGTTTATGGGAGATATCACTTGATGCCATCACGTTAAGTATCTCTAGGTATTCCTTTGAAATCCCTTTAAGTAAAAGAGCCATGACTGCATCATTTGGAAGGTCATGGTACTTCGATTTCTGGGAGATATAAGAAAACCGTTCCATATAATCCTCGAGATTCTCATCCTCTAACTGTTGTATTTTGAAAATATCATTACGATAATCCTTGGACTTGTAGTAGTCTTGGTATTTCTTAAGAAATGTATCTTTCATGGCTTCCCAAGACCTAATACTGGACTCTCCCAACCCCATGAACCATCTTAGTGCAAAGTCCTTGAGGGTGGCAGGAAAGCGTTTTAGTTTTTGGGCATCTTGTAAGTAGTTTTAGCTTTACAAAAGATGTTTAACTCAAATAGGAAGGTATTAGGGTCTTCACTACTTTTACCGTAAAAGGTGGGCAATGCTGAGAGTGGAATGTTTTTCATATTGACATTGTGTGTGGTGTCCAAAATTGGAAACCCGAAGGTGGTTTCAGTTTGGTTTACAGGTTCTTCTCCCTCCTCGTGTCTTACATGGTTGTGATCCTCCTGATCATCCATACTGGTTTGGTTTCCAAAAAGAGAGTACCTAGATGGTTTTATCCTTGAAGGTAACAAGGTATCCCAAGGTTCTTTTCTAAGAAAGGTATCCATTTGATGGGAAGGTCTTTCTACTGCTTGGATGTCCGGGACTCTACTCGAGCCGGTTGAAATTATTGGTGCCAAGGTTTCTGCTTCAACTTGAGAAACAATTATATTGGTTTAACTACCAAACAAATTATTCACCTGTTTAGGGTCAATGCTGTCTACAAAATTAGGATCTCTTGGTGGTGGTGATAAAACAAAGGTTGTGTTGGTTGGTTCTATGGAAGGCTCGAGTGGTCTTGCCTCCTGCCCCACTATTATTGATGCTTCAATTTTATGCTCTATAGTGCTCCCTATTTTGGTCTCTTCAGAGACCACTTTATCTCTTTGGGTTGATCTAACCCCTACTTTTCAGTATCGGTCTGCTGAGTTTATGAGTGGAGTGTTCCTTCCCCTAAAAAGGTTAGAAGGAACCTTGGTCGAAAGGTTTGGTTTGGTTTTAATGTATCTTCCCTTTGGGTCCCTAGGTTTGTTCATGAAAGAAAATAAAAATAAAAACTACCATTGGGTTTGGGGGAACCTGCTATAACAGATGTGCAGGTTCTTACCTCTCGTCTTAAAGTTCCCTCGCCACCAAACTAATGCTAACGTTCAGAAATGATCTATTCCCTAATTATTTCCCACCTTAAGATAACTCCCCAACAACAACACCAAAAATGATGGGTATTCTATATGCACTAAATCCCTCAATTAAATTGTCAACCCGGGGTAAGTAAACTTAGAGTTGTAGCATTGTATGTGCCAAGGCAGAAAAGCTAGAGGAAGTATTGTCTATCTAAGGAGATGGTCTGTCTAAGGATTAATCTACTTAAGAAATGACTCTTTCACCTTTATCAATTAGAAAATCCTATTAATGAACTTGAACTATTTACCCTAAGCATCTTTAAACAATGAATCGATGGATTATTCCTAAAGAAGCAAATCAAACCCTACTTTGAACAAGTTAACCTATTCAATCTAATGAGCAACCAAAAGTAAATTACTTTGATCTTTTATCTTTTAAGCAAATAAGAAATCAAACAACTAACCTATTAAAACTATTGAGCAAGTAAACTCTATTCTTAAAGAAAAACTCATAATCATTTCTATTGTGCAAAGGAGAAATCTTAACCTACTTAATCAAAAGCATCATGATTGTATTAAAAAATTAATCAAAACTATTCTTAATTTACAATAACAGGAAACTCAAAGATGATGATTATGTCTTCGGTGCCTAATAACATCACGATGGCATCTGACGATTAGTGACAGTTCAAGAGGAATTAATTCAATGTTGACTTCTATGGAGAAATGAAAAGTGTGAATCAAGCAATCTAACAAAATCTTTGCCATCATAGAAGAAACATTAAATATCTTGAAAATCCATGTGATCTCTAAATTTCATACATCAATCATCGATGATAAAAAAAAACACTATGATACTAATTTAAACACACTCTTATGCTAACTCAAGTGAATTTACAAGATTATAAACTTATGACTAGAAAGATTAATTCAAATTCAAACTTCTAATTAAAATCACAACTCAAATCTAAAACTAAGATTTCATAAATTAAATTGGGCTAATCCTATGATTAAAATTCAAATGTCAAACTGAAATGCTTGTAAAAACATAATCCAAAATATACTTCTATCCTAACATACTAAAACAAGATTGATAAACAAAATAGATCTATGAAAGCATAACTTGAACTGAGAATTAAATCAATTAATAAAACTTGCAATTATTTATCCATTGAAATTTGCAAAAGAAACTCTGTCTTAAACTAATCCTCTGTTCTAAATACTACTCTGTTTTAACTTGCATAAACTAATTTAACACTTTAAAACACCATCTAAGTTAGTATCTCGCAAGCCAGTCACTAAGAAATAAAATACACAGCATAACAAATAACTATCTCCTACAAGTTACCTGCAAAAGAGAAATTAGACAATTAAATTATAAAAAACAAACAAAGTATTAAAACTACAAAATACATATAACAGAGAAATCAAATGAATTATAACTACACAACTGAAATACATGATCTATCTATATGAGTATTCACCCAGACCACTAGTGGGCCCCCCAGTAGGTCGTGGCTACTCCTCAACAACAAATCACAAGGTCAAATTAACATGGTTTTGTCATTAACTTAAAAATGCAATTTGAACATAAGTTTGCAGAGATGTCTCAATTACACAATAAAAACATTCTTAAAATTATGTCTTTGGTATGGCCACTACTGGTGGTATTTATAGTGATTATAGTTCGAGAGGTTGACCACTGGAAGGGTTGACCTCCTCCAAAAATGGAAACTTCCATTAAATGCGCTATAACAACTTTGGCTTATAGAAACTGAATGAGCCACTCAGTGATTAACATAACTACCTAATCTGAGATGTTAGGATCTCAGTAGTTGGAGGCCACGAGGGGGCACAAAACCTAAGTCATCGATTCACCCAACATAAGCCGCCAATACGCCAACCGCCAACTCGCCTACGCTCCAAGTGTTAGATCGTGTGTCAGATGGAGTGTCGGATCACGTACCAGATGGGGTGTTGGATGGAGTGTCGAACGAGCTTTTGGATGGAGGATCGAACCGCAAATTCACCCCGTTACACACAAATAACACATTAGATCCTCATAATCATCAAATAGATTTGAATTTAACTCAAAACCATTGAAAAATATTGATTGCACATACCTGTTATAAATCCATGATGAATTGATACAAAATCCTTCGAAATATTCTTCAAAATGGTCAATAACATATATAATACTGATGCAAAAAGGATTGAATCATCACCACAAAACAATCAAAATACAAGCCCAACACTTTTACATTGGCTTGCCAAGATCCAAGAGCATGACTTAACTATCGCGACTTCTAACACCATCAAGGGATGTTACTTATCCCTTCACTTAGCTCAGCATGCTGAAGCTAGTGAAGAAATTGATGAACATGATAGCTCTCTATCAGCACTGTTTTACATTGACAATCAAATCCTTCTTGTGTATTGATATCATTGGTATAAAAAATTGGTTTACTATTTGCAAAATCAAAGATGTCCTTATAACTTAGACACTCATCAAAGAAGAAGGCTTTGTCTTGAATCTGCTAGATACGTCATTATAGGAGACTTCTTGTTTAGAACATTTGTCGATGGTATGTTGCTTCACTGTGTAAACAATGAGGAAGCACAACAATTGTTGCAAGAAACTCATGGTTCTTCAAATTCTGTTATTCATGTAAGAGGTCATTTTTCTGCTAAAACCATTGCTTTTAAGATTATCAGAAAATGATATTATTGGCCTTCAATATTTTTTGATTCTTATATTTTTTCGAGATCTTGTGACAAGTGCTATAAATTTGTTGGGAAATAACACCTTTCAGCCATGCCTTTACAACCTGTCCTACCAGACTTTATTTTTTCAAAATGGGGTTTGGAATTTATTGGTCGTATTAATCCTCCATCTTCCGTAGGAAAAGTATTTATATTGACAACCACAAATGATTTTACGAAATGGACTGATGTTGTCCCGCTTAAACATTCATAGGATGAGCAGGTGATTTCTTTCCTTAAAAATAATATTTTTTCCAGATTTGGTCTTCCTTTGGAAATTATTACAGACAATGGTCCCACTTTTATTTCTGCTAAGATGGCCCAATTTTTAGCTAAGTTGGGGGTTAAACATTTTACTTCATCAACTTATTATCCCCAAGGAAATGGGCAAGTCGAGTCTACCAATAAGAATCTGGTAAGAATCATCAAAAGGCTCATTGAAGATAAGCCTCGTTAATGGCACACTCTCCTCACTTACGCCCTTTGGGCAGATCGAACTACCACTAAGGTGAGCATTGGTTGCACTTCTTTTCAACTTGTTTATGGTCAAGAAGTCATTATGCCTACCGGGCTAGAACTTTCGTCCTTAAGGTTAATGCTACAAGTTGAAGAATTAAATTCTTCTGATGTTTCTCAAAGAATGAATGCACTTTTGGCTTTATAGGAGAAAAGGATGTTTGCCTTGGATAATATAAAGAGAATACAATAGACTATTAAAACATATTTCAACAAGAGTGTCAAATCTGTCAAATTTAAATTCAATGAGAAGGTATTGTTTTGAGATTCAACTCATGTTGATAGACGAAGGCATTCAAAGTTTCAAAAATTATGGTTGGGTCCTTTTAAGATCGCTTTTGTCATGGGTGCAAATTCTTACATTCTAAAGGACTTACAAGAGCGATTGTTTCCTACAGCACTAACGGTTCCCACTTAAAACATTACATGGAACCAAATTGAAGAATTTAACGCTTTTACTTTAGTAATTTTTGTTTCTTCTTTTACATTTCTAGTTTTCCATTTCTGCTATTTCATTTTCTGTCATTTCATTTCTGTTTATTTCAATTTTGTAGTTTCATTTATGCTATGACTTTTCTTGCCTCTTGTTCTTTTTGACTTCATTTCTTGTCAAAATAAAATGTTGGATCAGTTTTGACACAACGACGCTTTTGAAAAGTATTGTTAATCAATAACAATCAAGATTACACAACTGTCATGATGTTTCCCTTGAAGGCATCATTGCACTTGTTATCTGCTTCCACTATTGTTTTATGAGATAGTTGGTTTTATCCCTCTTTTGCTTTCCTTTTCTTCATCCATTTCGAGATTCAAAATATCAAGTTCTTAAAATTTTTATCCTTGAAGTCAAGAACAATTTTTAGTTGAATGATTGTGCTTACAGGGATAACCCCCCTCATACTTAACACTTTCCATGAGTTATTCCCAAATTCCCGGTCATTTTTCCCTTAAATCCACTCACTTCCCCCTGTTGCATTGTCATTCTGATTTATATCTTCTTGATATGATGTTACTTGGTCTTCAAAACCAGACATTCTAAGTTCTTAATCTGTTGAAAACAGATTTCCCTGTGGACTCGCCAGTTTGTTGATGATTAAAATTGTAACGATGAAATCCACTCGAAAAGTATTGCTAAAGCGATATTATTTAACTATGCTAATAATATAATACTAGTAGGTGGGACCCCCTTGTAGACTAGAGGCGCAAGGATAGACATATTACACATGTTTTTCTGTTGTTTTTGATGTTGCCTACATAGTCCTACATTTTTTATGATGCATTCTTAATTTCATATTGGCACAATAATAAGTGGATAATGCATTATTGTGGAACACTCTTGGTAATCACTTGCGACATTGAACAAGTTATATGGGTATGAGGATGATTTTGTTACATCTGCTACGTTACAAATGTGTTACTAATTCTTATGTTGATTACCTAACCACATGTATACAAGGGATATTCTAATGGTAGCATGATCAAAACAAAGGAAAAACCTATGAAAAGATCCTAAAGTGTAACAAAAGGAAAGAAGTTATATGTTTGAGCTATAATCAAATACTATATGCAAGTTTGAATGGAAAAGTTAAGGGATATTAGGGTTAGTCCTAACTATTATGTGATTTGTTGGTTAGTGGACTATGCGAATTTCATTATATTGGAATGGAGGTGCATATAGCATTTTTAATATGTATTATGGCAAGGGTTAACGTGTAAGTTATTGGGTGGCACATTATGCAATGGATATTGTCTCATATTTCACGATCGTTTGGCATTGAATACACATTGGTTATATGGTTTAATTGTTGGTGAATGTGATGCTTATTGGGTTGTCTTGTACTTCAAATTCAATGGGCTAGGTGATGGAAGCGACATGCATTTACTGCACGTCACTCCATACTTTCCCTATCGCCCGTCACCCTAACATTGTTCCATTGTTGCATTTTTTGCTCTGTTGGTTGTGAAGCTTTGCATTTCTAGGATCTTGGAAGAAATAAGGCTCGACCAACTCTCCATTTAAGAGTTTTGCCACATGTATGATTCTTTTTCTCTCCATCCATGATGCATTCTTTGTTGTATGAACCAAATGATGGCTCAATGATGCTTGGATTCTGTGTGTTCTTGAGAATTTTGACTGTGTAAATGTGTGTTATGGCTGTTTGTGATGATTGTAAAATGTTTAGGATTGCAAGCAAAGGAATGAGTATTTTAAGTTGCGCATTGGTTGTTTGCTCGGTCAGTTTGGTATCATGATGGGTCTCTGTGGAATAATAAGTGAATGGTGGTACAATATGGCTCTGTGTTGATGATGGAGGGTTTTGTTCTGTGTATTATTGTCAGTTAACTCCAGGGATTATTTTAAGGATGGAAATTTATTTTAAAATGTAGAAACCTTGACGAATCTTACGAATCCTTCATATGCCAACTATAAATGATTGGCGATATTTTTAAAAAAAATTCAAATTTCTAATGATTTTATATAGTTTTTATAAAATTTTGGCGATTTTTAAGGTAAAATAATTGTATCCTATAGAATTTGGGTGAATCATTTTTAAAATAGCGAATCTTGTTTTTGGAAAAACCATGGAAAATTAGCCCATGAGCGAAATTTAGCCCCTAAAATAATCCTTGGTTAACTCATTCCCTCACAGTCATGGTGGTAACCCTTACCCAGTCACAGAGGAATTGCCAACAATTGTTGCTTTCTTTGTTCAAACCCCTAGTCGTGGTCATTGGCCCGTTCTTACTGTCTTTTCATTGAAGTATCCCAAGATTCAGTCTTGGTTGGCCCTAACGTTAATACATGACTGTATGGTTGTGGATTGATACAAGTTGTAACTGAGCATTCTGTCAAAAGGATGAGTGTTTCTTGACTGGTGTTGCTATCAAGTTGTTCAACTCTTAAGTATTGGAAATCGATGTTATATCTCTATGTTTTATTTGATAACTACCATTGTTAAATTAACCCTCACCTCCCCTCTGCAAGTGTTAAACGCACCATGTGCACTGGGTTATTTTACTATGCATGTATTTTCTCTCCTCAGGTGTTAACCATTTGTTCCGTCTGGGACTTGAAGTAATAAGTAAGATTGTGTGACTCACTGTTGTGTCTTTTTCGAAAGGTATTTTTGCCTATGGTTGATATAAGTCTCGAAAGACCTTCATATCTCTGTTTTGTTGTTTAAGGATGAACATACTCTTGTTGCTTCCTTGCATTGGATTTAGACAGAGCTTTATTTAGACTCAATTGTCTTTTCTCACCTCGGGCACCTTCTGGGGTTGTCAAGTATTGAGTATCAGTGAATGGTTATGTAGGTATTTAAAACACATGCTCTCTCATCGAGTCTCTGTCTCATCCTTGTATATTAAAATTTTTGGAATAAGAATGAAACAAACACTTGCATACAGTCGAGGGATGCCTTCCTTTTCGTTATGGTTTCACTCACTGTGTTTTTACCAGCGTGGTCTTGATTGCAAATGGAAACACCTATGTGGTTTTGCTAAACCTGATCAAGGTCTTGACCAGATTAAAAAAATGATGCTTATGCATAGTTGGTTATGTCCGCTTCATATATTATATTGGAACCTCGCACAGACTACCAATTGTTTTACAAGGAAGTTATATCCATAGTGATAAGGCTCAGGTTTTATGTTTTGGTTGACTATTGTTTTGTGATTGATATGATGAAGACTATGTATAATCAAGCATATTTTGAATTTTGTTCACATTTGAAAAGATACCTGTGTATATTTTAATTGGGCCCGATCGTTGATTGATAAACAATGGATGTTGATTATTATCGTGGTGCATTATGGATTATCAGGGATAGATGTCGAGCATATTGTTGTGTATTTTTTTTATTTTTATTTTTTTTAAAAGAAAGAAAGAAAGAAGAGGTCAACATTTTGTTAAGCATGAATGTTGAATGGAAAGGTTTTCTTATATATATATAAGTTATGATTGCACAGACTGTTATGAATTAAGGAATTCTGGGAAATTTAATTATTGGAACAACAAGCAGTTTGGTATACAATTGAGAAGAAGTGAATGTTGGTGCTTTTTGATTGATTTTAATACATAGTTATGATTATTGATTTGTTTTATGAACAATATCCATTAAATTCCCTGTCATTTTCTCACTTTTTCTCTCATTATGAATCCCCTCACAATCCTCGATTCACTTTGCATGCCCTGTTCTTAAATTAAATTAAAATTAAATGGAAACTATGTATTACAACACTTAAAAGATAACACAGAGATGGATCACTGTTGATATGATTTTGTTATTGTAATAGAGTTGATTCTTTAATGATTTGTTGAGCAGTAATAATGTTCTTACTCCCTTTCATTTTATCACTTTTCACTCAATACAACCCCCTCATATATCCTAGAACCCTTATTCATCCCCTGCACATTGACAATTATTAAATGAATTTTATGGATTGGATTGCATGGGTCTGATGTGATTGCTGAGCCAAACTTTGTTTCATTTTAAAATAGATGTCATGTATGGTTTTTTTAAGAAGCTAGTTGCTAATAAACGTTGCATACAGGATGAGCTTCTTTAGTAGAGGAAGCCATGGCTGAAATAATAGGGGCAGAGGGAATTGTAACAGAGAGCCTAAAAGGCCAAGATTCTCGATACATTTTGATGCAGATCCACAAGAGTTAAACCAACTCTTCCAAGATGGATTTTTCAATTGGATTGGACAAGAGGTAGTCCAACCTAGACCAGAAAGGCCTCCCTTCCAACCCCAGCATGTCCCTGGTATCCCTTTCCCCCCTCATTCTTAATTGCAACATGAATTTTATGAGAATTATGGATGGTAGGAGATTGTTCACCTAGTAGTCTCCCAACATTGTGGCTGGAACACTCACCTGTACAGTCCTCCCATGCAAGCACAAGACTCAAAATCGAATCCCACCACATGCATGCCAAAGGAAAATATGTTGTTGCCCCCTCCTCTCTCTCAAGTGATTCATCCAAATCTGTTTCATCCCACATGCACTTGAGAGATGATTTTTCTCATGTCATCAGTGAGATCAAGCCTAAAGGCTCCACACAACCTAAGGCTAATTCAGGAAGGTCAAATGAAGACAACATCAACAAAGGGAAAATTGCCTCCCAAAGTGGCAAATATGGTTTTTGAGTATATTTTATTATTGATTTGTTGAGAATAGTTGACTGTTGAATTTTTTGGACAACATACTATTTTTGGATAGTTTGGATATTATATGTTTGGATATGGTTTAAAATATCATTGATATTTAATTTTCAAATTGTGAGAATGATGATGGGAGCCACAAGGAGGGATGTGTTTGATTGATTGACTAGTTATGTTTATTTTTGTTAAGAAACTAAGGGAGTCACAAGGGGTCCCACCTACTAGTTATTATTTATTAAAAGACCCTTATTATTATTATTATTATTATATTAATTCTTCCCCTAACTAAAATTTAGTTGCGTTTTAGCTAACTTAACTAAAAGATATATTTGAACTACTTCAACTAATTTGAGATGCATAAAAGAAAAATGAGGAGGAAGAACAAAGGGGAGAATAGAAGGATAAAACATACTAAGGTTTTCCCTTGAGTTTTATTGAGATAGTTCAATTTCCATTCATTCTTCAATTCATTAAAATCCTAATTCTCTTTTATGACAACAGTGTCTTATTGTAGAAAGCAAGATTCAAGGTTGAATTACATCATTCAGACACTTGTTTTCAAAGCTGTTGATCTATCTTTGATAGTGTGTGTAGACTTGCTTATTTATGAATTAAATTTCATGATTGATAAAGGATATTGTGCAGAGTCGAGTGGGAAGCAATCTGTCGCAAGTTGATCCATCTTTTAAAGTTCAGTTTTTTACTTTCTGTCAGAAGTCCTTTTGTATGGCTTTCATCGGGGACATCTAAGTTTAAATTTGGTCCAAACTCCCTCAAGGATTTTTGTAAAGAGAACGATTCTTTTGATTTCTTGGAATGAAATAAGATATTTATATTTTGTCTCATCTATGTTATATGTGACTTGGTATTTTTTCTTTTGTCTCCACATTTACTTTTGCTTCTATTATATTCAGAAAATTATATAAAAATGTTGAATTTTACAACAATCTTCTATTTTTTTTAAAAACAACCTAAGCCCTTGTAAGTAATACTTGTGTATTAGGAAACAATTTTTTACTATAAACATAGGGTGATATTCCCATCTATCTTGCCTTAGGCAAGCAAGATATGAAAATGCTTGAGTAAGATTATTTCATATATTTTCCTCAACAGTATGATATTATGGAAAAGCAAGCTTATGCTTTGGTTAAAGACCTCAAATCCTTTAGAGTATACATTCTTCATTCCAAGATTATTTCCTATGTCCCATCAGCCTATGTGAAAGATATACTTATCTAGATTGACATAGATGGAAAGAGGAGCAAGTGGATTGCCAAAATTTTGGAGTTTGAACTTGAAATGAAGCCTACTAAGTTGGTGAAAGGCCAAGGTTTAGCTAGATTTATGGTTGAATCAAATTGCAAAGAATTGGGGGTTAATTTCATGAACCTAAACTATGAAAATCAACAAATACTGATATTTATGTCAAAATCTTTGATATCAGTCCCAACTTGGCAGAATGCACTTGGTACAAAGACATCATTTATTTTTTTCAAAATTTGCAGCCTCCTGATAGTTTGGAGAAGAATAAGGTAAGAACTTTGAAGCTAAAGGAAATCAGATATTGTCTCATTGATCACATGTTGTATTGGAAACATCCTCTAGGGGTTCTCTTGAGATTTCTAGATCCACAGGAGGCTCAAAAGGCCATGATTGATTTTCATGATAGCTTGTGTGGGGGTCATCACTTTTGGAGAACCACGACATATAAGATCCTCAAAGTTGGGTATTTTTGGCCTAGACTTTTTACTAATGTTTATGCAAAGATTAGAGCCTATGGAAAATCTCATAAGTTTTCAGGAAAGCAACAACTCAAATATTTGCCTCTAAAGCCTGTGGTGGTTTATATCCCCTTTCAACAGTGGGGACTTGACTTCATTGGGGAAATTCATCCAGCATCAAGTGGTCAACACCGAAGGATTTTGACGACAAATGACTATTTCACCAATTGGATAGAATCCATTCCTACATGGAGTGCCTCACAAAAGGTAATCATTGGTTTTCTTGAAGATATTATGTCAAGACTTTGTTGTCCAAGCAAGATTGTTACTTACAAAGCTGCCTCTTTCAAAACTTAACCATTGGTGAAGTTTTGTGAGAAGTATGGGATTTCATTAGTCCATTCTACTCCTTATTACCCCCAAGACAATGGTTTAGTAGAGTCTTCTAACAAGAGCCTTGTAAAGATCATCAAGAAGTTACTATAGGACAATAAGAAAACATGGGACTCAAAGATGAATTTTTCCTTATGGGATGATAGATTTACTACAAAGAGATCACTTGGAATTTCCCCCTTTCATCTTGTATATGGGATTGAAGATATTTTTCCTACTCAAATTTACTTTCCCGTAGAAAATTTCCTTCGGGGTCAACAAGGAAAACCAGATGATATGGTCAGAAGGATACAACAACTAGTAGAAGTGAAATAGACTAGGGATAAACTCTTTGATAAAGCACATAACCATCAACAGAAGATCAAACAAGCCTTTGACAAGAAGGTAAGAAAAGAAGATTTCAACTGGGAGATTTGGTGCTCAAGTGGGATGCACCCAAACAAGACAAAGGAAAACATGGTAAATTTGAAGCCTTGTGGATTGGTCCTTTCAAGATTTCTAAAGTTTTTCAAAATAATACTTATAAATTGCAGAACTTGGAGGATTCTGAAGTTTTTGGTGGCCCTGTTAATGGGCACTTTCTGAAGAATTATTTTACTTGAGCCATGAGTGGATGTCTCATCCATTGTAAATATCACTTTTTGTTTTTCTTTCTAGTTGAATAAATGACCCCATAGCCCTAGGATAAGACATTGAAGTTGCTTATTATTGGTAGCCCATAGGGAGCATGTCATCCCCTGTGAAGCCAATGTTATCACATGGAGTTGTTATGGGTCAATTTCATCCTTACATTTTTAATTTTTATCCTTAGTCTTGTTTAAGTTTCACTTGTATCTCCTCATTATGGTTTCTTAGGTTTTAGGAAAAATAAATTTAAGGTTGAATGTTGGCCCATACCTTTGGTTTATACCTTCATCTCATCACAAGATTAAAAAACCATCACCATCACCCTTATGCCACCACTACCCTGACATGTCACCACTTCCACTATGCACTTAAACCCCTCCACTATGTCCCTCTACCCATTAGAAGGTCAAATCAAAGTCATTTTAGTACGTTGCCAACTCATCGGGACATTTCATAGCGCACCTCAAGTACATCTTCTCTCATTACCATTATTTCACTTATGAGGTTTGTGTTAGCCAATATCATTGTTTTTAGCATCCATTATTGAAACGAAATAATTTTAGATTTAGTCATTTTAGGTTTTCTAACTGTTTTCTCAAAGATTTGAAATTTGGTCCTAGTTCAGCGTTGCAGAAACTCCTAAGTTCAGACAGGCGCTACAGAATCTGCTACAGACTGGTTGGCAGAGGGGAATTGGAGGTTAAAGTTGTTGCAGGTGGTTTCATACCATCTGAATCATATCTACAATCAAGCCACGGTGTCTAGGAACTCCTTGAGTTTTATGATCTATGTCGAAGATCAGATTAAGGCTATGCTTGTGTTTCCCCTCCTGGGTGCTGCAAATTGATGGTCTATATTACCAACCTACCTCTTTTACCTTATCTATCACAAATTCTCAGATATCTGTAGTATTTTAATCCTCTTCTACTACAATTGAGCCCATCTTGCTGTCAGAGCCATTGTGCCTATCTCTTTCTTGGCCCTTGTCTTTATACTGTGAAATCTTCTACGGATTATGATGCAAATCCCATGTTCTAGCGCTGTGAACCTGTGCATCAAACTCAGTTGATCACATAGCTTGTATAAATTGGTTTCCGTTAAATTTTCAATTTTTATTTCAAGTCTAAATTATGTCTTCTTTGGAAATTTAAAGATCCTTATTTATCAAAGTTTTGATGACCTTGCAAATGATGGTGAAATGTTAACCTAAAACTTTGGCAGTTTCTTCCTCCTTGCATACCCTTTTTCCTAAAGGGTTTTATTCCTTCTTAACCATCAGTTTCCATTTCTTAAACTCATAAGTCAAATAGGTAGAAAAAATATGAAGCCTTAGAAGAAGAAATCTTTGAAAAAGACCATCATTCCAAACCCTAAGACCTATGTTCTTTGTTTGGCCTCTCATATCTCTCAGATTACTGTATTATTTTGCCTCCTATAATAGAAAATGGATACAACACAACAAAAGAAGGCTCAAAGGATGGGAGTGTAGTCAAGACTGAGCCTTATGATATGCAATTATTTTATGTTGAACCTCTGATCAGAGAGGTCTTCCAGAGAGTTGGATGTTTAAATTTCTGTCAGAATATGCAGAGGGGACACCCTGAGGTAGCCAGAGAGTTTGCCTTGAATTTTGATGGCACCAAAACCAAGGTGTGAACCCTTGAACTGGAGGTATCTGAAGCCACCATTGCAACAACCATTGAGATAACCAACTCTAGCGAAATATGGTTTAAATCCATGACTCTTAATGCAACCTTCTCTAAAGAGTTCCTCAAACTAGAATGTCAGGGAGATAACCTATCAAAGGGAGTGTCTAGGAGACACTTGGTTGAGGGATTTGACAATATGTTAAGGATGATCCAGAGATATTTTACCTGTGAGGGAAGATTCAATATGATTTACCAATACTACATTAGACTTTTTCTACAATTCATAGGAAAATACCTAATGAACATCCCTTTCTATTTGTTTCGGAGTATGGGGACAATGGCTGGAAGGGTCCAAGCCAAGTCCAAGGTTGTGGACACAAGTGTTTTTCACTCAGGGTTAATTAGGATGCTTGTGATGGAGGATTTTAAGAAGAGAAACATAGCTTGGGAACAATTCATTTCCTTTTCACATCTGCAATTAAATGTAGCCCCTACTCCTCAATCTAAGGTGCATAGCCCTTTGTAAGTTGATAGTGTTGTTCACATAGAAACAAGTAAAAAGAGAAAGGGAAAACACATTTCCAAATATGATGAGGCTCCTAAGGAACAATAAGAAGAAGAAGGGGGATCTCATCACTCTCCTTGAAGGGAATTTTCACCCCAACCAGCTCCAAAATTAGCATAAATTCCCTCATCTAAAACCACAAGAAAAAGGGGGAGAAAGTTACTCTTCCCCTCACCAATTCTTTTAGTTGAGACTAGATCTAGGAGGCCCTTCACCGGTTCATCATCCAAGAAGGAAAATGCTGAAAGAGAAGTCATAATTGAAGCTCCTGTCAAGAGGAAGGATAAGGGTAAAATTGAGACTGTTGAGAAACATGTTGAAGTCATAGACATAACCACTCCCCCTAAAAACCCTAACTTCAAAAGACTGATTAGATAAAGGAGGTTGCTCAATTGAAGGAATAAGAGTTGGCTGAGAGGAAAAAGTTGAAGGATATTATGGATATGTATAAGGAAACCATTGATCTGGCTAGGTTTACAACAATGAGATTTCTGCCCCTTCATAGGCAGCTTAGAAATCTATACAGGAAGAACAAAGATTTACAATCTCAGATCATAAAGATCAAGTTGGACCTACAACCTTTAAAAGATGAATTATCTCAAATAAATATGAATGTGCTAGCGTAGGCTGCAACCCGGAGGAGTACCTGACTCAGGAAGTGAAATGAAGTGGCTGAAAAAATCTCAATTTTGAAGATGGTTATCCTTGCATTTTGAAGTTTTTGTGGGAATTATCATGCTTATACCTGATTAGGTGGCTTCTACAATATTATATACCTTTGGCTAAGGTTTGGGTATTTTTGGCTCAAATTGCACAACAAAGAAAACTATAGGACATTTTGTAGCACCTGGCACTGGGAAATGATCTACACATATAGAAGATGCAAAGTCACTGTGAAATGATCTAGACAGACTTAAAATGTAATATCGCTACAAAATATGTTGCTAAATAGTCTACATAGGCGGGCGCTATAGAATTTTCTATGGAATTCACTGTGAAATCTGCTACGAACTGGATGATACAGTCAACACTTCAGGATTCATTGTCAATTCTTGTTTTGATGGGTTTTGAGGGAATCAACGGTCACTAGGTGGCTAGTAGAGCTTAGCACAGATGCTTGCAGGTTAGTTGGATCTGGTGGACACATGGAAATGAATGATATGCACTCAAGGGACACCTCACTAAGAAGACATTATGGTGTTAGGATGGTTTCCAACATTTCCCATGTTTATAGCAGATTGTTGTTTCCACTTGAACAAGCGTAGGATTTTTAGTTTTAGGTGGGATAATCCTATGTTAGAGGATCAAACTTGAATTATATGATGTCATTTCTTGTTTATTATATAAATGAAGCATCAAAAGAACATTTTGAGGTTCGAATGGTTGAGCATAGACTTCGTTATGTAATTTTTTGGTGTAACAGAGCCATACTCTGGTTTTTATGTATGAGATCTGAGACATTTTGCCTAATAGAAGTCAACTTTCTTTTCCATCATCTTACTTCTTTCTCACTATGATTTTATCATCACTGAATGATTTAATTGAGATATTATAGCTGTGTTACAATGTATGTTTTATTGTGATGCTATTGTGATTATTATCAGTGTTTAAAAACTTGGATTGAAGAAGTTCTTGTGTTTGAGTTTTTTCCTCATTTGTCTGCTAGTAAGGCCTGATGCTAATAGTAGACTAATTAATCCTTCTCATTTAAAGTCTTCCATATACCCACACGTATATTTAAATCATTGACTGAAGTTAGCCAAGACCTCACTTGCTTATGCATTCTTGCCTAGAAATTTTTGTGTTTGAGCATTGCTATGCCGAGTTTTATCCATTTGACACTTTATCATAAATTTACCATTAAAAACCTATTTGATGGGTACTGGGCTTATCCTTTAGCATTTTGAGGGTGAATCTCAGTGCTAACACAACCTAAATATGTTTTGAATCTTTTATAAAAGTTTAGAATGAAAAACTATAAATCTTGTGCCACACCTTATTAGTCAGGAGTGAAGATAAACGAGTGTGATTCTCTCAAAATCGATGCTACACTTTATCAAAAACTTGTCAACAACCTCATCTATTTAACTCACAATCATCTTGATATTTCCTTTGCTGTCACTATGGTTTCTCGATTTATGCAAGGCCAATAGGAAAGTCACCATAAATTCGTAAACATAATTGTTTGTTTTATTAAGGGAACTTACTAGCTCGGTATAAAGAATTATAGTAACAAAGTGAACTAGTTAGTTGGTTACATTGAGTTATATTAGGCTAGATATGATGATGACATGAAGTCTACATTTGGCTATGTGTTTCAAGTTGGCTTTGGACTCATTGTTTGGTCTCGTAAAAAGAAAAAGGCAGTCTCTCCATCAACCATAGAAGCATAATATTGTGGTGTAGTGCATGCTCGCATACAATTTGTATGGATTCAACATCTCATGGGTGAACTTGGTTTTCTATTCAATACATTGACTATGGTATATTTTGACAATCAAAGTGTGATACAAGTTGTAGAGAATCATGTTGCACACAGAAAAATAAAGCATGTGGAGCTTCATGTTCATTATTTGAGACAATTAGTAGAAGAAAGTGAATCATATTTATTGTAGGATATATTACCAAGTTGTTGATATATTTATGAAGACTCTCTCAGAAGATAAGTTTGTGAAACTTCAACATATGTGTAGCTTTAGTAAATTGCAATTGTGGGGGAGCATATATAAGTTATTTCGCCTCTTGAATCTCTAGAGAATTGTGTTGATTGGAGGGGGTAGGGGGTTGTTGGAACCATTGACTATGTAGGTTCATCACACCTTTTTATATTCTAGACATATTCAGTTAACAATCGATCATCAACTAGGAGAGTCGATTGACTGGTCAACTAAGGGATCGACTAGATGGTCGACTAGACATTTGCATGGTTAGGTAGTTATAAAAAAACAATTGACTGATGTGGTAGAACAAGTAATAAATTAAGGATTTTTCTATGCACTCTCACCAATATATGTGTACTTCATATTCCTCACTTCAAGGGAGTTGATTACATCTCAGTGCTATATAAGATAACCCTATGAGTCGATCTAACAACGAGTGGAGTGTATTTTGTGTGGAAATATATTTGTTTCTTACACTGCTATGTATTTTGAGCTATGCTCAATCGTGCTTAAGTGATGTAATGGTGTATTTAGACACCACCTCTCTCTTGGAATATTATCTCTTTGGTCTACCTAATCCTTTAATTCTCCAATAATTTCTATAATTTAACAATATTGTGGGTGTGATATGAATTGCAAA
>ML789226.1:668853-686430 GCA_009831015.1 Picea engelmannii | reverse complement strand
TCAAGAAGATCAATCTCATTATCTTTGCACACAATATTTTTCGAAGGTCAACTTGAAGAGGTATTCATAGAAATGGTTTCACTGACCAAAAATGTTACAACCTAGCCCATATCTTCATACATCAACACTAATCAACCTAAGAACAACAAAAACATCATTTCTATCTACATGCTCTTGTCAAGAAGGTGATTCTATTACATGTTTCAAAATACAAACATCAATGTTGTAACCTTCTAAAAAACATAATGGATCAGATAGTGGATCAAAACTTAGGAAACATCCAATCCACAATAAGAGAATATACAGGTGTGCCCATAATACTTCGGTACAAGGAATATAGAGCATATGTAGGTGTGCCTAGATTGCTTTAGTACAAGGAATACAAAATATCATTTTGGCCTTGTTCTACAATATATCTAACAACACCAACAACACATTCAAGTATCATATTTCCATTAAAAATGTTCTACAAGCTTCAAGGAAAAGTTTCCAATGCAAAACATGCATACTCTTCTACAACAACAATTATAATCTATTCTACGCAAAATACAACAATTCAACATATACTATGTATAACAATTCTGCTTCAAATTATCGCGTATGGAAGAGATAAACAATTGATTCCGCCATTCCTTAAAGATTGATAAGGCACATCACACAACAACAAAAGAAAGAGATACCAAGCTAATCAACCAAGCATCATGTAACCCAATTCCATCATATCACTCATCAACCTTGCCATTTTTTGCAAACCCCGAAATCCACCCAAAGCTCACATTTCATACATAACACTCCATTTTTCTTAACCACCACTCCATTTCACTTCAAAAAAAATTCCATACCTTCTACACCATTCTCCACCATCAAACCTTATTCCTATTCCAAGAAAACTAAAAGCTTAAGAATGTGTAGGTATCTATAAGAGCAAATTAAAACACTGCTACAGAAAGCTACAAGACTCGTGACGAAAACTGTAACATGCCAACATGCTACGAGAAGCTACATGAGATATCCATGCACTTCACAGTGTCAATTTTTTAGAATTTGAAGGGTAAAGGAGGACTTGCAAGGTTATTTTACAACTCTTCAACCAAAGTTCGAGTCAACAAATCAACTCTATCAATGCATTTAGGCTTCTACATGATCCCTTGCAAACCCATAGGAGGCTACAAGAGACAATGCAACTTCACGTTTCCACTATCTTTCAACATTTTTTTCATAGGAGTGACCCCAATAGGAGTGCATGGCCATCCACATAACCACTTAGTCAAGTTAAATAAGGTGATCGGTCCTTTGTCTTCAATTTCATTTAATTCACTCTTGAAATTGCCAACCAAATATATTACCAGGGTCACCAATCAAACCACCAAAAAGATCACCTAATCCCTTAAGGAGGTGGGACTCTATTCTACATGTGGGGGAGGGGGTCACTTAAGTTCGTTGAAGTGTATCATTGTAAGGTCACATTGGCAACTTTCATTAATAGAGGATGACAAAAAGGGTCGTTGAGAAACTTATGATAAAAAAATGTGGTAATAATGATAGAAGACACATCAACAAGTGTACCAAGTTTTTGAACTAGATTTAAGGGTGCCTTGACCACCTACACAAATCATATCCATGATCTCCTTCATGAAATAGAACTTTGATACATGCAATATAACTTTGATACATCAACTCATACCAACAACCAATCTAGAACAAAGCACGGAGTTGGTACAAGGAGAAGCTATAGTGTTCGAGCTCAAGAATTAGAACAATTGGCATCAATTGTTGACAGTGGCTATAGGAAAAGGTTAGTGACAAAGCAACTTAGATTTTTTTCCTCCTTTCCATACCCTCTAATATGTTTCATAGTTTGAGAAATTTCCCACAAGTCTTCTACGGAGTTGTATATCTTATAAGGGATTTCTCCACAAGAGTGTGTATGTATGTCTACTCAAAAAGTTTTTACAAGACTATGTAGCTCAAAGCTCTAGAACCCTACTTATTTTTACCCTAATTACTAGTCGATACATCATTTTTGTGGGAAACTACTATAGAATGTCACCTTAGTCAGTTTCTTTAATTTCTAGAGATGATTACACCAACTCTTGACCCCACTCTCTTTTTTTTTCTTCTTGTTATCATTCACCAGTCGAATGAGGAATCTTGTTTCATTGTAGAGTAGTTAAAAATTTGTAAACTCGGGCCAAGGGTTTCTAGGATTCTTTCAACCCCACTTTTCTAAGTGCCCTACAGTCACTTTGGGCTATGTGCATAATTTTTTTCTACCCTTGGTGCAGATAAAGAAAGAAACATCTCATGCACCCCACAAGCATAAATATTTTGAGCTTAAGTTGGTACCCCTTCAAACTCACAGTCCCATATTCCAACAAACACAACCAATTGAAACATGTGTAGGGTATCTATCCATCCTTGGCTATAGTGAAATCATTCTATATCCTTCATTTTGATTTTTTTCTCTCATCTCAGAAACCCAAAGAAGACAAGCATTCTTTGTTTCATATTTTTTAAGTTTTTGAGCCAAGTGGAGATACCTTGCACTTAACTTTTCAATCTACACGAATCAACTTGTCTGAGAAACCATGGGAGGAGGATTCAACAAAAGGGATCCCACTAACACTTATGGGGTATATAACAACCCTGAGGTGGTTGAAATATTTCAATAGTATAATTGGCTAGTATACTTTGACAGACTTTAGGGGTATGATGACAAAGTGGCCCTTGAATTTTCACTCAATTTTTAGAATATCAGGGATTAGGAGTATGTTACAATAGTAAGAGGGTTAGAATTGCAAGTAAATGAAGCTAGTATTAGTAGAGTATCAGGGTTTACCATGGGTTTACCTAGGGACAAAGATGAGAGGCAACCAATGATAGATTCTAAGAAGTTATTCTTCATCAACTATGAAGAGCCTGAGGAGAACAAAAATGGAGTAAGAAGAGAAAGCCTTCCAGACCCATGGGATGAGGTGGCATACCACTTACTCAAGTACATCACCTATGAAGGTAGGTTGAATATGTTATATGCAAACCACTTCAAGTTCTTGCACCAACTAAGGCTCTTATTCCATCAGAGACTTTGATAAAACCTTAGCGTTCCTTACTTTCTTCCAAAATCCTTAAAGGAAATGAGCACAAAAGTTAAGAAAGGGAAGGAGGAGGCCTTGTCCCATCATGGCCTCATAAAATTTATGGTATGTGAAGCCTTGGAGAGACAAGTTGTTAGGGTGCCTGGGAGTAATTCATAAGCATGGATAAGCAGAACTACCTAGCTTCCCAACGGCCTGCCCAAGAAACAAGCCCATAAATGGATGTAAGAAGGAAAAATAAGTCTGGGATTCTAAAGACCCTCAAAAGAAAACCATCCTAGAAAATACAAAGGTACAGGAAACATACAAGGAGTTAGTTGCTACCCTCATCAAGTTAAGGACACCAGAAATCAACCCCTTGAAAATTAAAGAGAAGACCCCAACTACAGGGAGGATTGGGAAGTCCTCTAGGAGGGCAAGGACTATGTCCCAAGCAACCCCCAAGTTGATAACACCAATATCCTCCACCATATTAAATGTGGAGAACTTTCCTAGCCCCACTAAGATCCCATTTGGGGCACAAGAGGAGGGTAAAGCAATGACACCACCCATAGATTCTATTTTGCAGCTCACTTTGAGTGAGCTAGAGGCAACAAAGGTTGAATCCCTTATATGGAAAATCCTATAAAATGACAAAACAAGCAAGAAAGAGTAAGCACGGGGAAACACAAAAGATATGGAGCAAGAACTTCATCATCTATGGGAAAATTTCAAATTGTGAGAATGCAAGGGATTGATAGCAAGCGACAACATGATCTTGAAAACAAATATTTAAAAAAAGACATGGCTAGAACCAAGAGCGAATCAATTGGACAAAATGATAGAGTAGAGGTGATGGAGGCATCTATATCCAAGATGGCTCAAATTGTATAAGACATGATGAACTATAGGCAACCTACAAAATTCTATAGCCTCTTCCTCGAGGAGCAATGGTATAAGTTTTAGAGAGGTTGATACAACAACTCCCTTTCAGAATAGATAGCCCCAAAGAGTTTGTGGACACATGCCAAGAGGGTAGTGAGGAGGAAAGAGCTTAGTTGTATGAATTCTATTTGCACAAGTTTGTCTTTTCACACCCCTACAATTAGACTCCAAATCCATATGTAAGGGAAGTCCAATTAAGAGATCTATCTTCCTGGATCCATCATGAAAAATTGAGGGCCAATGAGCTACACAAATACAAGGAGGAAGAGCTAAAAAACCCTCTAATAATCAAGGATGAGTTATCCAAGCCAGAAGAGCTCATGGCTAGCCATGAAACTCTCACATGAGATGTAGAGTTGGATCCCATCCTAGAGGAGAAATAAAGGAGGGCGATTTCCCACTTTGAAGACACTATATGACTTTCAGGTGAAGAGGCAGCCCAAGCTTTCCAAAGGAGATGTCAATCATTGACACATGGTCTCTAAAAAAGAGAGCCCCACTCACCTAGAAACCTACAAGCTTCCCTATTTAGGGCTCAACTATGCAAGGAATCCCTTAGAAGACTCAAGTTGAAATGGGTTGGGTTGAGGCTCAACCCACCTTTGTTACTACAAACTTCACCACCAACAAAACTGAATGACGAAAAAGAAAAGGAGGAATGGAAGGAAATTGAGAAGAATGAAAGATACTATGGCCAAGGTGCCATAACCAAATATGTAGCATGGGATTTAAGGCAGTTGTACAGGGAGCATCAACTATAGTTTAGGAAGAGGGGATGTAGTAGTTGTACATTCACCATTTTTGTTGCATAAGGGTGTGCAAAACTCTAAACTATGGGGTGATTATCAACCTCTCCATTGTATATCATAATGCCCATATTTAATATATTTTGGCCATATTTTGTACCTCATAAACATCTCTTTGATCATGATTAATATAAGTATATGGTTTTGCACAATTTATTGATGAATGGAATGTATTGAAAGATAAAGTGTGTGTTGTGTTTTATTTTAACTATGGTTTTCATGGTTTTATAAATATCTAGATGCTACACTAACCCATGTTGCAAGCAGTTCAAATCAAGGGAGGATTCCTACTCCAACATGACATGAGGAAAACGGGAGATTGTGTCCCCTCATCCACCTCCAAGTTTGCCAATCCTTCAAGAAACCACATCTATCCTAATCCACTCGAACCGATGACTCGAGGAAGGAAATCTATCAAGGGATTTGATCCCTGAAACTTTGGACCCTGATTATAGGGATCCTGGAGACATATGCCCCTCAATCAAAGAGTGATTGAAGGTATGAGTGATGCAACCTCTTAATATAAGTAGAAGCTAGGGTCTATCCCTAGGGAATTAGTCATCCGTGTTAATCAATTGATACCATTGGAGAACTTGAACTTCCTTGAGATGTACTTATGTTTTGATCTAGTGTGCTAATGAGGATTTGGTACTTTTAGATTTCTTGCACACAGTATCTTTTTAGGTTCCCTGAAGAATCCTTGAGTAGGGCCCACTCAAGGTTGATCAAGGGACCTCTGTAGTTGTTATTTAATTTCTCTTACTTTCAATCTTGTTGAGTTCATTTCACTCACATTAAATGTTGCACATCAATTTCTCCATTTCTTGTATCAACATTGTATTTCTTGTATCAACATTTCCTTGGTTAATTTCCTCTAGTTTCATCTTGTTTAGTTCATTTTACTTACATTGTATGTTGAGCATGAATTTTTGCATTTCCTATAGTAGAATTACAATTCTTGTAGTAGCACTCTATTTCCTATAGCATAATTTCCAGCACATTGTTTTAGGTAGTTTTATGATCTTTTGCCTTCAAAAAAAGAGCTATGTTAGCCATGGATTGCTTCAACCTTATTTCAGAAGGGATTACTTTGTTTTTCTATGATTTATTTCAGTCCTAGCAATAGAATAATGTACTGTAGGATTTTCTTTGTTTTCATTAAAACAAGTTAGGTAATTGCAACTTTGTCTTTCAGCAAGTTATTTCTCTATTTTGGATCAACAACCCAAATCAACTCACTTGGATTTTTAGCTTTGCATTATACTTATTGTAGTATTGTACCCTAGCTTTCCTTGTTGTCAGTGTATGCAAGAATTGATCACTAGGTTACATGATCCCTTCAATTCTATTTTGCAACTTCCCTTTCAAGTAATTTGCAACTCTCTTTTTAGTTGAATTTCAACTTTCCTTTTTGTAGTATTGGATTGATTATTAGTTCTTTTTCCCCTGCTAAAGTAACCTTTGTAGTCCTTGGATAAACATATTTCCTTTGCTAGATAGGTGCATGTGAATGGAGTTTGCACATATAGTGCAAGATACCTCTCAAGTTTGTACAAACCTTGGGTTGAAATTTATAGTTGTAAGATAAAGAGTGCAACATTGTTGTTGATATTCTTTGGCCCATTAGTGCTACTCAAAGTCCTTGATACCTATCTTTAAACAAAAGGTATGTATGGTATTCATGTACTGTAGGATTGCATGGTCTTTCTCTTGGTCCAAATTTTTCCATCTTGTGTACTAGTCATCGTAGTTTTCAACAAGGTAAAATTCCTTCTCGAGGGCATCAACAACATCCACCCAAGTGGGTTCTATCCCAAATACTTTATATTCATATTCAACATGGGGAAGAGACTCTAGGAGTGAAAAAGTGATCTTCTCACTATTGGAAAAAATTTTAATAGAGTAATAACCCTATAGTAGACTTAACCATTTCTCGAAAGCATCTAGTTATATCTTTTCTTCAAACAAAGGAATGTCAATGTTAACTTGTACATTGAAGAGTGTCATACCTCTGAAGTGACCGCTTTTTGAAGATGCCTCTGTCATTGTTGGGAGTGATCAAAGGTGCCTTTGTCATCATTGGGAGTCATCGAAGGGTTTGGGAAAATTATCCATCATTTTGTTTCTTTGTCACTCGAGGGCTTCCTTGAGCTACATCTAGATAGGATCTCCTACTTCATCATCTTTCTTTTTTTGTATACCATGGGAGGTTGTTTGGTTCAGTGAGGGAGGTCTTCACCAATCTTTGATAGTCAACTCCTTGTATCCCAATCTTGTAGGGGACATGCACAGAAAAACAACAAAGAGTATATTGCTTTGATACCATTGATCTAGATTATGTTGAAAACAAAATGAAGATAGAAATAATAGTTGAAATAACAAAGATATATTGCAAAGAGCACAATAATACAATGAAACCCAAACTCTATTAATGAATGAAATAGTGAAAACGTTGCAATATACGAAGCAATACAAACTAGTTGGAATGGTGGTAGCTTATCAACATGAACACCCACAACAACATTTTTATAGGTGAGTTCCTTCATTTTCATCTTCAACAATTAGGTTAATTATCTCACCAAAGGAGATCGATAAATTAACCATGGTTAGTTTGCTTTCTTTTGTTAGTTTTGTTGTTGAATCCTAATTGAATTACCCTAATTAATCTACAGCCCTAGATAACATAATCAACCATAAAACCCTAATTAACCTAGTGGTCTTCCCTTCTTATCTTTTCTTCCTCTCTTCCTCTCTCTCATAGGGTTTCTTAGTTCTACCCTAAAACTGAGTGGCAACTCCACTCTCTCCTTCCTCCTTGTGGTAGCGCAGTGTCTCACTCTACCCATCACGCTACACACAAGGATATTGGGTTCATATCCAACCATGTCCATCAAAACGACCCATCTTCTAAAAGTTGCAATGTATTCTTATACACTTTGGCATCTTCTCCAGTACATGTATTGTCATTTACTTCGTTGTTTTCTTTAATACCCGATCAGGTAGAATTTTTTATTTAGTAGTTGCTTAAGACTATCATAGTTTAGGACTAATGTTTCATTATGTTTATGTGGTATCTAACAATAAGTCTACGACCAAAGTATAGCATGTCCAATTATCTTGAGCCTAGTAACATGTTTTTTTTTCTCATCATTTAAACAATAGCAACCAAATAATCTTCTAACTATTTGAGCCAATTAGTAAACTTTTCAATATCCACTATACCTTCATACTATGGAATATCTAGTTTGGCTTCCACTTTGAAAGGAATAAACCAAGGCTTATCGTGATTCATCTCGAATTGATGAGGATTTGAATATTCAACTTCTTTGTCTATGGGTACCTTACTTGATTATGACTTCAACATGTCAACCAATAACTGATTTATAAAGGTATGCATATTCTTTATCTCTCTCCATTATAAAGAAACGAGCTTGAAACTATTGTTTATTAGCTTCACATGCTTTTTAATCTTTTGTTGGTTCCATCTTTGGGAAACTTGGTCTCTTGTGAGTTTCCAATTTCCCTTGCAAAGGTTATCCACCTATTGCAAACTTTCTTTGAGTTTGTGCCATGCACCACATTGGAACAATTCAAAAATCTTAGGCTTTTGCTATTCAGGGTCTCAAAGCTATAATGGAAATTGATTTATTTATTTTTTCTAATGGGGAAGTTAGAACCACTGAATGACACTCATAAAATGGATTTATAATAAAATAATGGGTTGCATACTATAATTTAAAAAAATGAATGCAACACAATAGTTAAACACACATGTTTTTAATTGGAGAAAACCCTCTTAGAATAAAACTCCAAGCTATGTAAAACACAGGTTATTACATCGAATTCTTGAGTTTTATAAAAGGGGTTGCTACCTTTTTTTTTAACTTTAGGTGCAAATATCAATGGGCAATTGGTAGAGAGGCTTGTTATGCACCTTTAACACAACACATCTATCCACCTACAACTTAATGAAATGCTTATGTCTTCGAGAAGTTTGGTATGTTCTTCTTGTTCACCTCTCCACTTGTGTGAACTTGCTAATCAAACTCTTTAATCAAAGAGAAAGTAAAAACATAAATTAATAGAATGCGTGTTGTTGGTCTCATCATCCTTGTAGTTGAATTTGAATGGATCAATCCCATTGTAATTTAGAATAAGAAAGTGGGAGACGAGACCCGAGTTTGTGTAGATTTCTAAGGGTTGAACGTTGCTTATCCACGACCCCTTCTCACACCGTTCAATAATGAAGTCCTTGACCACGTTGTGGGAAAAGAGGTATACACATACATGTTTTTTGGGTACCATAAGGTCCACATAGCTAAATAAGACAAAAGGATACTACTTTTGCTATAGAATGGGGCTCTTTTGTGCATAATGTTATGTCCTTTTGCCTCGGGCACTTGCCATATTTTCCAAGATAATAGTTGTGGCATTCTATGACTATATCCATAAATTTTGATAAGTCTACTTGGATTATTGGACAACCAACAACCTACTGAAGGATTTGAAGTGTTATTTTGTTCAAACTTTTCCATTGCAAGGTTGTTCATTTAAATTTACAATTTTATGTTGTCGTGGTGATGCCTCTTTGACTTCCTCAAGATTTAACCCTCCTTGCTATAATGGCTATGAGACATGGCGTCTCAAGGTTTCTTGTTGTTAAGAAAACATGACTTCGAGAAGTTCTAATGATATGCTCACCTTAATTCCCAAAGTCTTGCCACTTAGCGAGCTTCTTGTCAACTTCTGCCAAAGTTGGTTGAGAAACCTATATAAATTGCTCATCTTTAAAGTTGGGAAAAGGGGTTTCAAAAACTCCTTCCACCATTAAGATCAAACTTCTTACCTATATTGTTATAGTAAAAAACTCCCACTTACTCATATTTGATTTCCAAACTAGTCAATGAAAAGATTTGAAAACTCCTAGAATTGGGAATTTTTTTTTTTTTTTTAACATATAAAAATATTCTTTTAACTTAAATTATTTAATACTCCTATCTCTCCCTTTTTTAAAAAGACTCCTATAAGTAATGAGTTATATAATATAGCCTATGGAATTTCCCCAATTTAAGTAATGAGTTATACAATATACCTTATGGCATCTCCCCAATTTTCGTAGAAAGTGCAAGTTTCTCAATTAATAGTAAGTAAATTTGAGGAAAGCTACTAAAGTTTGGCAACCAAAGTTAAAATCTTATTCTTTATTTTATATAAATACAAATTTTATGTATAGGGCATAGGGCTCCACCTCTATCTAAAACAAATATTTATTAGTCCCCGTCGTAGGCATAGAGGGACTATAGCGATCGATAAATCGTTGACCTCGTATTAGATTGTGCATTGACCAAAAATATTTCCATATTATCTATTGTTGGAACAAGGGAAGTGAAAACATCGATTTTATATAATAGAAAGTACCATGTTTGTGAAGATTTGATTGGACAATGGATTGGAGGTCTTATTGTCGGCTTCTCTATTCCCAATGTTATATATCTTGGCATATCCAAAGTATTTGATCATATATGGTCTTTTTTGAATCATATATTTTACTATGCATTGGTCGAAGGTGGATTAATGCTAGCATTAGTTCGAATGTTTTTCTTTATCATTTTCTGCTATGTAGAATACATTCTCTACCATATTACTATGTGTGATTTTTGTTTTATTGTTGTGTGGTTCAAGAGAACAGACCTGCCACACTGTCTTTTTAATTAAATGCTTGCATAGGGCCATGCCTTCGACGATCCTGACAGTCTTAAGTGTTTACCTAACAGCTCTGGCAGTCTTAAATGTTTATTGTACATATGTGTTGCAATATAGGTTCATTCATGGTCGGCATCACTGCTTCAGTGGTCGATGTTTTTTTGTTGCTTCCTTCCATGGTTCTTATTCTTGTTTGATTCAACTTTGCAAAGTTGAGGTCCTGCAGTTGCAGTTCGACCTCTTCATGGTTTTCCGTTGGTTTGTTGTTCTTCAAATTTGCAAGTTGTTGGACCTGTTGTTGCGATTTCCAGTTTATAATAGAAAGTATCATGTTGGTCAAGATCTGATTGGACAACGGATTGGAGGTCTTATTGTCGGCTTCACTGTTCCCAATGTTATATATCTTGGCATATCCAAAGTATTTGATCGTATATGGTCTTTTTGAATCATATAATTTATTATGCATTGGTCAAAGGTGGATTAATGCTAGCATTAGTTTGAATGTTTCTTTAAAAATTTTCTGCTAGGTAGAATACATTCTCTACCATATTACTATATGTGATTTTTGCTTTATTCTTGCATGCTTGGAGAGAACAAGCCTGCCATGCTGCATTTTTTCTTAAATGCTTGCACTCGAGGGTCCTGACAGTCTTAAGAGTTTACATAACAACTCTGGAAGTCTTAAATGTTTATTGTACAGATGCGTTGCAATACCGTTTTGTTCATGGTTGGCATCACTGCTTCAGAGGTCGATGCATGTTTGCTACTTCGTTCCATGATTCTTGTTCTTGTTTGATTCAACTTTGCAAAGTTGTGGTTTTGTAGTTGTAGTTCAACCTCTTTGTGGTTGTTCGTTGGTTTGTTGTTCTTCAACTTTGCAAGTTGTTGGACCTGTTGTTGCGGTTTCCAGTTTATAATAGAAAGTACCATGTTTGTCAAGATCTGATTGGACAACGGATTGGAGGTCTTATTGTCGGCTTTGTTGTTCCCAATGTTATATATCTTGGCATATACAAAGTATTTGATCGTATATGGTCTTTTTGAATCATATATTTTATTATGCATTGGTCGAAGGTGGATTAATGCTAACATTAGTTTGAACGTTTCCTTTAGAATTTTCTACTAGGTAGAATACATTCTCTACCATATTACTATGTGTGATTTTTTCTTTATTCTTGCATGCTTGGAGAGAACAGGCCTGCCACGCTGCATCTTTTCTTAAATGCTTGCACTCGAGGGTCCTAACAGTCTTAAGAGTTTACCTAACATCTCTGGCAGTATTAAATGTTTATTGTACATATGTGTTACAATACAGTTTTGTTCATGGTTGGCATCATTGCTTGAGTGGTCGATGCTTGTTCGTTGCTTCGTTCCATGATTCTTATTCTTAATTGATTCAACTTTGCAAATTTGAGGTCCTGCAGTTGCAGTTTGACCTCTTCGTGGTTGTTCATTGGTTTGTTGTTCTTCAACTTTGCAAGTTGTTGGACCTGTTGTTGCAATTTCCAGTTTTTGGGGCTGAGCTCTTCTCATCGCTCGTTGACGGGTAAGTTTCCCTGTTGTTGCTATTTTTCAATGGTGGGAGTCCCTGCCTCCAAATTTTGATGCAGACCATCTTTGTCTATGCTCTTAATTTTTGTTCCTGGAAACCATGCGTCTTCATATGTCAGTTGCTACATCCATAGTTTTTCCGAAAATTGCAATGCAAAGGGGTTTACGAAAAGTAGTTTGGATCTATTAGAAGAGGGAACCATCCGGTAGGGTGTAGACACAGGGAATGCTTTTATTCTGTAGGTCAGAAAACTGCGTCCACCTGTTCTCTTTCTGCTGAGTAAAGTTACGGTGTTATTTATTTGCATTGTTTCTTCTATTCGGTTCAGTTTCCAGTGTGGGTTTGTTTTCTTCTCATCTGCTATGGGGACTAGGGGGGATTGAAGTTGAGAAGAAGAAGGTTGAAAGATACATACGAGGATTGGTACCCAGTTCTGCGCTTGTAGTTTTCCTATGTTTATTTCCTTTTTTTTTGCTACCTTTTATTTTTTTCCCCTCCTTTTCTCTGTTTTCATACAAACTGGAAGTATCTACCAAACATCTTCAAAATCACATTTCATGAGATGAAATAAGTAATAGATGTTGAGTCGTATGAAATAGATACACAGTCCATTATACATGACAACATTGACGTGGTTTTGCATAGCAATGGCCTTTTTAGATTCGATGCATTCTTGTATACTGTTGGGGATTGCCTTTTCAATACATTCCAGGTTCTACTGCATTTTCAGTATTCGTCGAGCGAGCTATGTAGTGGATCGATAGATTATTTCTTGATTTGTTTTAAAAATGGTGATGTTGAGGCTTTGGAGTCCTATGAATACGAACTGGAATATGATTTTCTTTAGCAGTTGCATGGAATACATGATGTCACTACATATTTTTCAAAGATGCGGTTGTCTGCATCTCCAATTCTACCTGCACATGAGAGGGGACTTTGGGGAGATACATTTTGTATACGGTGGTTGTCTAAGTGGCTCAATATATCAGTTGGAATATGGCCACTAACAAGAAAAACAAGATATCTACTATTCAACAAAATTGCATCTGACAATCCATATTGCATCTTGTTCCATGATGCCAATGTCGTCAGTGGTCATTATGAACCACTACTGTACAGAAAAATGTCCATATTCAATGTTGAAGGGCCTCATATTTACTTGTTCTTCATTTGCAAAGACCTTGAATCGCAATGGAAACGGATTTTGCATCGCATAGATTGCCATGGTTTACAGTTGGCAACAAATGTTGTGTCTAGCTATGGAGATAGTCTGTTCAATGCAATTTGTTGTTTAGTGGCAGTGGAGTTATATGTGCAGTCATTGCGGCTTTACACTATACATTCCTTTTTCATTGCAATTATAGGCAGCAACCAACAGGATTTTAGGTGCTTGCATCAACACCTTTGCCCATATCTCCTAGAAAATATGTCGGCAGTTGGAAATTGGCAGGAATACCTTGTGAACATGGCGCTTCCATTTGAAAAAGGGAATGTGGACGGTTGCAAATTATGTTTTCAATGGATGTCTATGATATTCAAAGTAAATATCCAGGTCTGGTCATCCTTGCCAGATGGCATTGTCCATTCCTGATTTACTGATTCAAATTATGATCGAACAATTGACATCCTCTCGTTGAAAACAGATACAACACATATCCATTATGAACCTTTGCTTGGACATATCGGTGGTTCAGGGTTGAATGTCCATGCCACCCAAACGACATCGAATCTGCATACGCGTCGATTTATTTTTAGTGAGAATGAGACTCCTCCCGATTGCGATATGGCCATACAGGGCTTGAACAAAAAACCATGCGTGAAATTCATCACATTTGTGATGAGGCCATACAGGGCTTAAACAAAAAAACGTAGAGTTAGTTATCACAACTTGAAAAAAGTTATGCATCAAATTCGTCCTAGTTGTGATAAGGCCATAGAGGCCTTAAACAGAAAACGTAGACTAGTTTATGAGAACCTGAGTCAGAGTGAAATTCATCCCAGTTGCCATCAGCTCATCATGCCCTTGGGAAAGAAACGTAGAGTAAGTTACCACAACTTGAAAAAGGTCATGCACGAGAGAAAAAAAATACATTGATACACTTCCATTTAGAGAGAAACTCACATATCACAATCTAAAGAAATTTGTTCGTGCAAAACAGAGTAGAAACAAGTACGATCGCATATCCCAGAATGGTCATGAAACTGTGACATTTCGTGGTCTAGAAGCAACACCATGCAGTGCTACCAATGAAAACCAGGAAATAGTTTCTACCCATACTTCCCTGCGAAAGAAAAATGCAAGATAGACCTACATGAAACAAATTAAAGACACTCCTTCCATTGCATGTGCAATTTGTGAACAATTGAATTTTTCAAAAAACACTAAGTCTTTCATGCCTGATTTGCAAGCAGAATACCTCCGCTTGACAGCACACGAGAAACCATTTTCCAGTGGAAAAGTTTGTCTTCCATGCAAACGGTCTCTTGAAAATGGAAAACTACCACAGTTTGCAACCCCTCACCAAATAAGATGTAATACACCACTACCAGATGTAAGTGCACTTACGAAACTTGAGGAGAGACTTGTGTCTCTGCAAATTGAATTTGTTCAAATCAGACCTTGGGTCTATAAACGACCCTAGATGGGCTTAACAAGATCAATTATTAATGTGCCTATTCAACTAGATGTTGTGCAAAAAGCGTTGCCACAATTCATTAACAATACAATGACAATTGTTGTGGCTCTGAAAAGATGCTTGTGATACAAAAATGCCTATTAGACAGGCAAAGTGTGTGTGCATGATGTTATGAAAGCATTAAAGGAATTATGTTCCAAGGCCCTGTACAAAGCACAAAACATTTGTATAAATGGAAACTGGGACAGTGTTCTTGCAGAAGAGGATGGCAACTCTGCAGACACTCTCGAAAATCCTAGTGAATTTGATACAAGTGATGAATCGGAGAATGAAACACCTGCTGAAACATTGGTGCATAGATTCACTGATTCACAGTGCATTCGTGACTTGCAATACAAAATTGTCGAAATTTCACCTGCCGAGGGGCAGCGTCCACTTGGAATATTCAAGGAAAAATTCGCTGAGGAAATGAACTTTCCAACACTCTTCTATGGAGATCCATGTGCCACTGATATTACAGAATGATTCAATTATCATAAAATAGTCCGATGGGAGCTGCTACATTCAAGCGGTTACTTCTCCTTTCACATAACAAATTTGTTTTTCAAAACAATGCGCATAATAATAGAGCAAGTTATGTCTAACATGTGGGTATGAATAAGAAAAGGCCAGTTACAAGGAAGAAAGTTGTTGGCCAAGGATGTGAAGTACAAAGTAAACCTAGAAAAAATTATGAAATCTGATATTGGATACATAGATTTCAAAAACATTCGCACCTCTCTTGACTATTTGCAACAAAACAAAAAAAAAAATTTTGCAATGATCCGACAATTGGGCCTGCCAACATTTTTCATCACATTTACAAGTGCAGAGCATTGCTGGGATCCATTGGTGGTTGTCGTATCTGACCTGCATAGGAACAGAAAACGTAAAAAAGAAATCGATACACTAGAAAATAATGACATTGACTACCTCATAAGAAAAGACCCATTGACATGTATTGGCTACTATAGACATAGAACAAATGCTTTGAGACAATTGATATGCCATGATGAAATGTTTTTCGGAAAAATATCGGACTACTTTTTTGTCACTGAATTCCAGAATAGAGGAAATGAACATGACCACGCATTGTTGTGGATAGAGGGTGCACCAGTCTACGGAGCTGATAACAATTCAGAGATTGAATAATTTGTGGATAAATACATAACATGCAATACAGATCATTTGGATCCAGAACTTGCCAAAGTCCATAGACATTACCATACAATAAGTTGTAGAAAACAAAAAAACTCGCATTGCAGATACAACTTTTTCGTGTCGCCAATGAGAGCTACAAGAATCATAGAGCCACTTAGTTTAGAGGACAATGTTGTTGTTGAGAAATCTAAATCCTTGTTCGCGTTTCTAGAACAAGGATAATTTGACGAACTGATGAGCTTTGATGCCTTCTTGACAGAGGTAAATCTATCAGAAGATGAGTACATCCAATCCATACAATGTACGCTTAGGCAACCAACAGTTTTCCTTAAATGAAAACTTTCCCATATTTGGAACAATAGTTTCTCCAAGGACATGCCAGTTATGTGGAAAGCAAATACAGATGCACAGTACATGCTCAATGCATATGTTGCAACATCGTATTGTACCTCGTATATGACAAAGGTTGACAAATATATGACAAGTGCATTCAGAAGAATACACAAAGAACATGAAAGAATTCATATTGATGCCATACAAATGATACGTACACTTGGCAATACATTGCTTAATTTTCAACAAATGTCTGCTCAACAAGCAGTTCACATTGCACTTTCCCTGCCCCTCACTTGTAGTTCAAGAAAATGTGTCTTCATAAACACATCTCCACTTGAAAAACACACATTTGTGCTTAAACCACCGGTTTTGCTACAACAAGAGCCTGACAATTCAGAAGACGTGCTATGTCGCTCTATTATTGATTATTACCTCCAATGTCCATCTCCTATTAGGCATATCTGCTTAGTAGAATTTGTATCACATTACATAAAAAATGGTGCACCCATATCAAAAGGAAAAAAACCCTTTGTGATACGGTTTGTCAAGTACAATAAACATTCTGACTATGAAAACTACTGTAGAGAAAAATTGTTGATGTACATTCCGTTCGATGAAAACAAAGAGACATTAAAACATAACTTCTCTACATGGGAGGTTGTGTATGTTGCGTCTGAGACTATAGTGCACATCAATGAAGATAGATTTACTTACAATGTTAATAAAACATGGGGTGATCTAGAAATTGCACTTAATGACCTAGAAAACCCTGGCGATCATGATGAGACATTGACAAACCAAAAAACAACCAGAACTCCTTCCGAGTCCTATGACTTACAAGCAGATTTTCCTCGTCCTGTAGTAGGTGGAAGTGAAAAATGTATCAATCTTGGTTTTCAAGTGACAAAACATCCTTTCCTAATTGAAAATAATGAATACCACAGAATAAGACGTCTGTTGAATCGCGAACAACAAACAATTCTAAAGGACATTGCTCTTAAAAAACGCTTGAACATGGATAGTCATGTGCACTTGTTCCTTACAGGTGGATTAGAAACATGCAAGACATTCACAACGAAAGCACTGTTCCAAATGCTTATACGAATCTATGATTCAAACAATTCCTCTAATCCTAGGAAACCAAAGGGCCTAATAGTTGCATACATAGGAAAAGTTGCATATAATGTTGGTGGAACAACAGTCCACTCTGCATTTTTAATGCCTTTTAACAAGTCACAGTTTCTTCCACTTAGCAAGGAAATGTTGGATACATTATCTAAGCTTTATGAGGAACTCCAACTTGTCTTTATAGATGAAGCATCTTT